>APFE031381697.1:1655-54155 GCA_000404065.3 Pinus taeda | reverse complement strand
TTTTAGCCATGAGTAAGTTATTTGCACAATTAGTGTCTCTTTTTTGATTTTAGCAGCATATGTGAAATTTTTGGATGAAGAATTTTATTTGGTAAATGCATTTGGAATCATTTAATCAGGTTTTAGCTTCTTGATTTTTATGACTGTCTGTTTGGTCTTTTATCTTTTTTGATCAACATCAACAATATCAAGAGCTGTAGAGGGATGATTGGATCCACTCAATAGCCTTTGCTTCCAAGTGTTGATGCAAAAAAGAGACATTAGAGATGTGTGTATGAATGGTTTAATTAGAAAAGTAGTTAAGGTATTATCCTACGTATATTTTGTGCAACATCTCATAAGCATACCTACCCTTGGTTGATAATTTATGTCTATCAAATTATAAGTCTATAATTTGCCCAAACATTTTGGCTCCATTGTTGGGGAGGTGCTAGGGATGATACTAAAAGTGTTTGAGTATGATTTCTTTTTGTTTGAGTTTTTCAGGACCAAGGGAATCGAATTGGTAAGACGTGGGGTAAGGCCTAGGCTTGTAGAGATTAGAATTCACCATAGCCACGTCCTAATTGTTTGGTAAGTAGAAGTTTTATTTTTTATTTTTTATTTTATTTTATTTTTTTATAGGTTCCAATATAATTTTTTCAGAATTTTTTGTGGTGGTGTGAACACCACTTCATTCACTAACAAACTGGCAGGGAAAAAGAAGCTTGCAAAGAACAAGGGGGCATCTGAACCAAGGACTGATAGTTCTGAAAAGGGATCAACAACTAATCCTAAGCAGAGAAATACCCCCACAACGGAGAAGAGTATTTTTGACAGAGAATCCACTATTACTACTCATCAAGAATCTCCTCTTACCAGGAGGGCATCGTCTTTTCTTAGTGATCAGTTTGAAGAAGAATTCCTCTTCAATCTTATTTAAGAACTAGAGTTCGAGGTAGCTGACTATGAAGGATCTGTAGTTTACCAGGGTCCCACTCCTTTTTGGTTCAATATGGGTCATTTAGAGTGTATTGGTACTACAGATGGGGACTGTCATGAGAAGGAAGGGGAAACATTTACATTCGAATTTCCTATCAAAGATTCTGTTGGGACCAGTTAGATGAAAAACATTCCTCCCTCTACTTTTCCTAATTTTCGTGGTACCTCTAGTGAAGATCCTGATAATTTCTTAGTCAAGTTTGATGTATTGTGCAGGAGCTACGATTACTCTTCAAATTCTCAAAAGTTAAATTTTTTTCCTGCCACATTAAAGGATTCATCTCTCAGATGGTTCATGGGACTAACTGTGAATTCCATCTCAACATGGGATGACATGAAGAAGGTGTTCCTGAAAAAGTACCAGGATTATTGTAAGATCAAGGACATCAGGGAATAAATCTTTGGCATGACCTATAAGTAGGAGGAAATCTTGGTATACTTCTTGGAAATATTCCAATATAATTTGCAAAGATCCAAGATGAAGCAACGAAACAAGGAAACCCTGAGAACAATCTTAGTGAGAGCCATAAGACCATAATCTCTCGAGGTTTTGAACTTGCTGGGAGTAGGTGATGTGTCAAAATTGAGTTATGATGATGTGTGTGAGTTGTGTCGACGATATTCGAGGGGAAATTCTAAGGTTGGAAAAGGATCAAGACATACCTCTTCTAGATTCACTAAATCAGTTGTAGGGGTTGGGGTAACTAGAGCTGAAATGGGAAACTTATTTGAAAATTTAAAAAATGACATTCTTAGCACTTTGTCTTCATAGTTAGATGTTTTATAGGCTAAGAAGAAGTACGAGGAAGTGGAGAAAGCCTTGGTTGTGTTCTGCTCCAAGTGTAGGAAGAAACATCGCTTGAGGGAATGTCCTGCAGACAGTATAGAGGTATGCCAAATTTGTGAGGATGCTCATTCTACTGATCAATGTCCTTCTCTTACAGAAATTAAAGAAGCATATCTAATAGATTAGGAAGTTGTCATTGCACTCTATGCAATGGAATCTCAAAAACCATGGCAATCACCTCCTACAGGTATGTCACAACAAAATTCTCGATTTCCTTATGCTCAGAATCAGATGTGGAACATTCCAATGCCCTGGAAGCCCTAGCCTCTACAACAACCTTAGCAGGGGAATTTTCCTTATCTTGATACATTAAACTACCCCCCTCAGAATTTTTATCCACCACAACCCACACCACAACAAATGGGTCAGCCACAACAACAACAACTTCAGTTGCCTACCCCACCAAATCAACCATGACCTACAAAACTTCCTGCCCTACCAATACCCAATACCAACAATAAAGCCATCCTATCTAGTCACAATATTGGAGTGGCCACCTATCTCACTTGTCCTACCTATTATATTAGACCACAACCTCTGCAGAAAATTTTTGTTCCTGTGCTGCAGGAATTTCCTGTGTCGCTGCAGGAAATCAAATTTAGATCAAGAAATGTGGTGACTCAGCCCAGAAAAATTGAAGAGATTATAGAGGAAGACACTATGGTTACATCTAAAGTAGAAATCACACTAGAACCATTCGAACAAATAATTTTAAATTCACAAGAACCTTCCTCGTCTCATACTATCCAACCTCTCAGGAACTAAAGCAACCAAGTTTGATCTTGTGTCTGAACTGAGAAACGTATGCATTAAGATCTTGTTACTACAAGTAATTAAGGATATACCTATTTATGCCAAAATAATGATGGAGCCATGTACTAAGAAACCAGGGAGATAGAAGAAGGAACCTTCTACAATTCAAGTAGTTGGAAAACTTGCAAGTCTTGTGTCCGTCGTATTTGTTACTGAGAAATATTTAGACTTTGGGATCCCTATGGTTACCACCTTTATCAATGTGTATCCAATAAGAAAGACTTTAATTGATTTAGGTGTAGCCATCAATGTGATGACCATGGAAACATTGTCTCACATATGATCCTTTGACTTACTTCCTACTCCTACCATGTTAGAATTGACAGATAGGTCTAAGGTAAAGCCAAAGGGTGTATTAGAAGACAATGTCATTTCATTGGATTCCTGGGAATACCCTATATATTTCTATGTTCTTCAAAATAATACGAACTTGGGAGGGAAATCTTTGATCTTGTGGGGACCTTGGTTGGCTATGACTAATGCCTATATAGGGTGTAGATCTAGAAGCATGACCATCGCTCATGGGGTTAAAAATAAACATATCAACCTATACCCCCTGCTAAACCTCTCCTAAAGTAAGAAAATACCTATTGGGATGATGAAGAACATGATTCAAAAGCTATTCACCTAGTATTGACAATAACGCAAGCCATGAGCCTTAAGAATTTTTCAGAGGAAAATATGATAAATTGTCATATTTCGAATCCTAATTTTTCACAGCTTTTATAGAAGAAGTTTAGTCCTAATCTAGATATTATTACTAACCTATAGAACTCTTATAAATATGATACAACAACTGAATTAAATTCAACCCTCTTATCTTCATTTCCTACATATTCAATGACTGCATGTGGAGGTAAGGTAATTGAAATTTCTTCTAGAAAAACCCTAAATATCAATTCCGCCTTGATTGTTGAATAGGAGGAGTAACTAATTCAGACATTGAAATACTTTTCGGATACATTTTCTTGAGAATACATAGAAATGAGGTGTATTCACCTAGATACATGCATTCATCATATCTACATAGAGGGAAATGCCAAGCCTGTAAGACAACTGCAAAGGAGAATGAACCCCGCATTAAGAGAAATTGTAAAAAATGAGTTGTAGAAATTGTTAAATGTAGGGTTCATTTGTCCTATTTCAGATAGCCAATGGGTATCCCCGCAAGTTATCATCCCTAAAAATATGGTAAATGGTGAGTGTGTGTGGATTATAGGGAACTAAACAAAGCTACGTTAAAATTTCACTTTCCTTTGCCTTTTATAGACCAAGTGTTGGACACTCTAGTAGGGAAGAGGTATTTTTGCTTTCCCAGATGGGTTCAATGGGTACAACCAAATTAGGATAGCTCCAAAGGACTAGGAGAAGACAACATTCACATGTCACTAAGGAACGTATGCATATAAGGTGCTACCATTTGGTTTATGCAATGCACCAACCACATTTCAAAGGGCGATACTTGGTATTTTCTATGATCTTTTTCATGATTGCGTAGAGATTTACATGGACGATTTTACAGTAATGGGTGATACTTTTGGAGAAGCTCTACATAATATTAGGAGAGTTTTGCAAATATGTAGAGAAACTAATATTTTGTTGAGTAATGAAAAATGTTTCATGATTATGACTGAAAGTATTGTTTTGGGTTGTTGGCTTAGTGGGTCCTCACCCAGGTTCAGAGTTAGTTGCATCAATCTGCAGAGCGTGGAATAAAGCTCACCTGAAGTAGTATGGGGGGTGTTGGAACCAAGTTTCCACACCCAGAGATCAGTGTGATTTCATTTTGTACCCTAAATCTACCTTTGCGTAGATCCATAAGCCTTTATGGCTTATCGATGTAACTTCCTTTAATCAACCTCTAGACCTCCGTGAAGGTCTATGATTGGCTTTCACGGACCCTGCATAAGTAAATTAACTACTTACGCACATCAAATATTACTCTTATTCCAATATGCTTAAGTGTTTGATAACTTTAATGTACAAAGATATAATCTTCACGTAAACCCTTAATGTCAATTGCATTCACATAACAATATAGATCTGGTAAAGTCGCGCATCAATACAACATTATTTCATAGACCCATCATTAATCAAAACATAAAGCGCATTCATACATAACAAAATTAAATAGGTAAAACACAATAATTTATGTAATAATCTTCTTTATTAATATTCAGTTCAACTTACAAACTCAAGACTTCCCTGCGCACTCAGCTATAGGGGTCCACGCACTTAGTTGCGGACTCTACTCTAGGCCTTTGTGCACACAGCTGCAAAGAATTTTCCTCCTCTAAGACTTTTATAATATTCCTCCTATTGACCCATTAAATTCATCTTCATCTTCAATATTATTGCCTTAGAATCTCTAAGACACATGTATTTATACAATTCCATGGTCCGCAAACCATGGGTAGATCTTCAAAAAGTTGACCTAACTTACATAAAGAAGGGTAAAACCCTTTTTGACTCTTTAACTATCTACACACTCTACGACCACACTTTGTGGAGACTTTACGTTCATTTACATAAAATGTGGGCTTTTGCCCTAAAACGTGACCTAGGGGACCCAATCCCAACAGGCCCCCAACACAAAGATCATGACTCACCCTCGAGTCACTCAGCTGGCATGGAGATCTTGCTGTGAAGATCCCCCAGCGCCACTTGTGAAAACATTACTTCAGTCATGCTCTGAGTGGCTGCCTGCTTGATCTATTCTACCAGCTACTTTATGGCTAGTCCTACACTGTCCTAATTCATCTTCTGATGCGTATTCTGCAAGTTTTCCAACTTTTCCTGGATTTTGCTGGAGAATATGTAGGCCTCATCCAACCAAGGCCCCAACCTGGCCTCTTTTGATGCATATTTTGCAAGTTTTCCAACTTTTCCTAGATGTTGCTGGAGAAGATGTAGGGCTCATCCAACCAAGGCCCCAACCCGGCCTTAAGGACTGCCTCTTTCTTTTATTCCATTTCTACCTGTGTAAGTAGCTGCTTAGCCTCCTACAGCTTGGTGAGGCGTCGTGCTATAGCAATGGTGCACGACGTCGCCCTCACTTCATTGTATTGCTACTAGAGCTCACAGACCTCTATATTTAGTACCTGTAGGGTAGTCACTACTTCCATGGCTTGTTCAAAAAATGTGGTTCATTCGACCACTGCGACATCTACTGTAGCATCTCCATCCTTGACAACGACTTTGCATTGTTCCCTTACCTTTGATGGGGTTGAAGGTTGTGACTTCAAATCCAGTTTTGTTATCTTCATGTTTAACCTGAACTAAACTATGGCCACCTTTGCCTTGGCATCTCACACGCTCGAAGCAAGCTTTCTGATCTTTGCCTCTAGCAGTTCCTCCTTTGGGATATGGAATTCTAGCACTGTCCTACATGCTTCTGCCACCGTGGCTGCGATCTGGGTGCTCTGCACTTGAAATGTCTTCTTTGCTTCCAAAGCCACCACCTTTTCGATGAACATCTGCTCGTTGTTCACTTGATACTCGCTTATGAGGCTGAGCGTGCACTGCTCCCGTGCTCTTAGCTCCACTATCATACCTGACTACAGTGTGTGAAGGTACTCATTGGGGAGCGTGGCCAGGTTGAGGCCTATGTTCTTTAGAGAACTTATGATGACCTTGTCATTGGCCACCTCTGCGCTCAAGGATCTTTTTAGTAATGCGACTACCTAGAGATCCAATGATCTGACCATCTTTGTTGCCTAATTGGTCCCGGGTGCCAAACTTTTCTATCCGGCATTTACCTACCCTATGCCCACCTCGACCCTACTCGTATAAATATACAGCTCACGCAGATCCTTCTAAATGGTACTTAGCGCTTGGTGATGCTGTTGTTCAAACTCATGGAGCAGTTCCACTGTAGTATCGTGTACCTTATCTCCAATCTCATCAAGGTTGCCTTTTGTTAGTGTGATGGTATCCAATGATGGCATTGTTTCTTTGGATTTATTTCGTGGTCCTTCCTTTTCTTGTTCTTGGTATTGCTTCACTTGGAATGGCATGCTCTATTCTTTTTCTTCACCACCGCCCTGCTCTGACTTCTCCTCTTCCTCTATTTGGGGTGAAGGGGACGTACAACTCTACTCGGAGTCATCCTCTTCTTGTTTAGCCTGCTGCTTCACGACGCACTCCTTTTCCACTTGACCCTTCTCCTTGGCTTCTTTTCTATGCTTCTCAGCCAACTACTAGACGTTTTGTGCTACTGCCTCCTTCTTTTTCTTCTCTGCAGATTTTCTGGAGCCTACAGCCAGATCGGATGGAGAATGCCAATCTTCTGATGAATGCTTGATATTTTCCTAGATGGTGTCATCTGTGGCCAAGTAAGGTAGATCAAACCATTTTTGTTGTGGATCCTTCCACGCCCTAATATATATGTGGTGGAAATCTAACTTAAACTTGCGTACTCTACTAGCTTCTCAAACACTGTTGGGGAATGCCGCGGCTTCTGGTTGATGGCCATGCGAATTCTTGCCCATCAACACCCAAATGACTTTGGTCTCTATGACGTGCTCAATATCCTTTGTTTCTCAGAGGGATGCAACCTGTGTAGCCTCCGACAATCCCTTGTCCACAGGAGGAAACTAACTATCCTTCGACACGTCCCAAGCCACTAGCATGATGGAGAGCAAAAAACCATGCGTAGTGGAAGGTTTTTCTCTCATCATGCACCTCGCAACAATTTGCGAGGAAGTCACTATAGAGGTAGCATGACCAATTGAAGTGCATGCCCTATACACACTATGTAGCCAAAGAAATTACTAGCGCTAGAACCTCGTCTACGTGACATTTTCTCATGACTTTCCTAGCTAGGGTTTGTGTAGAAATTTTAACCTCAAAGTCGGTGATAGATGTGATAAGTACCCACATGGCTTCTTCACTAGCTTGAATTTTTCTTTCATCTTCTTTGGGAGTTCACGCTCACTCGTCTTTTTGCCAAACTCCTTGGCCAGATTCAAGTCTGACTGTGGTAAAAGCGTGATCCAATGGATCATCATATCTGTAATAGGGATTGGCATGCTTAACCACAAGCATCCGTCATGCACCAAGGTTAGCCATTGTTTGATAACAATGAGGTTGATGTTGGAGTGGTGGTAGTGGGGCACCCACAGCAGGTTCGGAAACCCCGCCTGATTCACTCCACGAATCCACTCGACAGGCTCCAACTCGGTGACACAGGATTCCTTGTAATATAACCTCCTCATATAATTCTCCGATTCAAGGTGGGGGAACCTCTCATGGTCCGCCAAATCCCAGTCTTCCATATTTAAATGGGGAATCTGCACCAAGCATGGAACTTCAAAGGTGATGCCCTCCACTAGTAGTGGCGTATTGAGGAGGAATTTTCCTGCATCTGGGACCTTAGGGACCTTCAATTTTCCCTTGCATGGAGGGATATAATCCGGTAGTTTTGAGATAGGCTCCACCCTCTCAGCATCTATATCCTTCGTGCCCTCTTCGACACCAAATCCACCACTTTCCCCTTATCCTTCACTGATTGTTTTTCTTTCTTCTAGGCCTGGGTAGCAACATGCTTCCTCGGTGACTCGCACACTAGCATTGGCTTCTTCTGTTTCTCGTTCTTGGCTTTGGGAACTTCCCGCATCAATGTAGGTTTTGGCCTAGGCGAACTTGGTCCCATAGGCACAGTAGCTAGAGCCTCCATGCTCACAACCTCTGGAGCAGCTCCTTCAGAGGCAATAGTTCCTCCAATGTTTGTAGTTTCACCTGGTCCAGACATGGTGTTGAGAATGAATTGCTAGGTATCCTTAGGTTACCTATCAAACATAGAGCTCACGACTAAATCTGGGAAAACCTGAGGATTCATAAATAGTGGACAACACAACGCAAAAATCTAAGGACGCAAAGTGTTCTTTGTTGGATGGCCACGTGTAATCTATAGGTGAATTCGAATTCAAATTCGACTTTTTCCCCCAAAATCCATCCATATATGTTGATTTGGAGGAAGATCTCTAAATATTTCAGCCTTAAATCCTTAAATGTTTCCCCCCACTCCTTGTAACTGTCTTCTGGTAGTCAAATATTGAACAATGACTATAATAGTCATTTTCTTGTTGTGCTGCGTGGTATCTCCCTCCGAACCGTAGCTCCCTTCGTGCCTCTTCTAGTACTGTGACATCACTCTTTCTCATGCAACCCCCCTGTTGTGTAGCTCTACAACCTAGGTAGTGTCGTTTCTAGTCCCGCGCCCCCTTGCAGCTGCATGGAGCACTGAGACTCTGCTACTGTCATGTAGTCATTGGGATGGATCCCCCATGTATGGCTTCAATCGACTTCCATTTACCGTTACCAGAAATGGATCTCCATTCAACTTCGCGAGCTAAACTGCTCCACCATCTATAATTTCTTTGATGACATATGGTCCCAGCCAATGCATCTGAAACTTCCTTGGAAATTTAGCAAACTTACTGTCATATAATAAGACAAAATCATTTATCTTGAAGGTGCACAGTTTGATGTGCCGATCGTGCCAAGATTTTTCATGTTCCTTCTGAACTTGCTGATGGGATCCAGCTAGAAATCTATCTTCCTTGAGCTCCATTAGCCATGTGAGCCATTATTCTAAGGCTCGTTGGTCCTCCATTCTTGTGAAAGCTGCTATGTATAGACTAGGCACAATGTACTCTATAGGCATCACAGCTTCTAAGCCATAGTCCAACCTAAAAGGTGTTTGACCAGTAAGCTTTTTACAAGCAGTTCTGTAAGCCCATAATACTGCCAATATGCACATGTACCAATCACTCTGTTGCATGTTGAAAACATTTTTCAATGCATTCTCCAATATATTATTAAAAGCCTCAACCATTCCATTGGCCTGAGGATGATATGGCGTACTCTTCTAATGGTAAACCTGGAACTCTTTTGTCAACGCACTGATCATTTCATTAAGAAAATGCGTACCGCGATCACTCATCAAAACCTTCAGGCAACCGAAACTTGTAAACACGTATTCAAACAAAATATTTCTGTTTTTGCTCCTGTACAATCCTTTACAGGTTGTGCCTCCGACCATTTGGTCAAATATTTGGTCGCGGTGATGATATAGAGCACACCAGTTTTCTTGCTTGGGGGTTGAATTGGTCCAATAAAGTCAATTGTCCATTTCCCAAATAGCTGCAATGACACCTGTGGATTGAGAGGCAGATTATCCCTCTGTGATGGCCTACCTATTCTCTAACATGCATCGCATGCCCTACATATGATTTAGAGTCTTTATGCAGTGTCGACCACCACAATCCAATGCGTAAAATGTTATGCGCTGTTAGTTTTCCTACATAATTCCCTCTCGCAGCTCCTCCATGAGCTTCAGCGAGGATATTGTTTTGTTCAAAATCGGGCATATAACGTAGTATCTCATCCGATACCATTTTATATAAATGGCCTTAAGTTACTGAAAAATCTGTTGCGCGCACAACCAATTCTTTCTTCTGCTGACTAGTATATCCCTCTTGAGCCATTCAAGTGGTTTGGAAGTGGATAATATTCGTGAAGTGATTATCTGATACGCGCATCGTGGAGAGCTATGTGTCAGGAAATCATTCCTCCAAATTTGTAGGTTCCTCTCTTGTTTCAATGTGTGACAGATGGTCTGGTCTTGCATTCTATCATCCTAGCTTCACAATTACCTCAAAATCATATTCTTGAAATAATAGAAGCCATTTGCATATTCCCCCTCCCAACATAGGCTTATTGAATAGATACTTTAATAAAAAATGGTCTGTGTACATTTTGGAATATCTGCTTAGCAGGTAATGTCTGAATTTTTGGAGCGCGTATACCATATCCAGTCCTTCACAATCTGTCATTGAATAATTATTTTTTTCCTTCGACAACTTACTACTTGCAAATGCTATAGGATGATCCATCTCCCCTTCATCGGCCTGTGTTGGCACTGCTCCTAGCGCAATGCACGAGGCATCAACATGCACGTGGAATTCCTTCTTCCAATTCGGGAATACGAGGATCAGCATGGTGACCATTGTTTCCTTCGATACATCTATACTGTGCTAACATTCTTCATCCCTAAAGAATGTAGTGTCCTTCTTCAGTAGCTTTTCCATAGGTGCGTAATCTGGGCATAACTGTCGACGAATTTTTGATAGTATCCAGTATGACCTGGCATTATGCGTAGTTGTTTGAGACTTCTTGGTGCCTCCAAATTAATTATGACCGTGATCTTAGAAGGGTCCACCATTAATCCTTGCTTGCATACCACATGACCCAGTAAGATTTGGAAAGGGACGCAGAACAAGAATTTCTTCGAGGTTAGCACAATCTGATACCTTCAGCATGTATCCAACATCAAGCACACACACACTGGCTACATGGTACTTTACAAGTCCAAACACTATCCTGTCATCGAAATATACTTCCAAGAATTTGTGAATAAATTCTTTGAACACCGTGATGACTACGCACGAGAAGAGCGCTAGGGCATTCTTAAGTCCAAAAGGCATCACTGTATATTGGAAGCATCCCCATTCTGTCGCAAAGGTGGTCTTACTCTTGTCTTCTGGCGCAATCTTAATCTAATGTATCCAGAGAACCCATCGGTAAATGAGTAGGCTTTGTGCCCTCCAACATTATCCAGTACTTCATATGTGAACAGTGTCGGAAAAGGATCATGAACGCATGCATCGTTAAGCTTCCTAAGATCTACACAGATCCTTATTTCTCCTTTTTGCTTCTTTTCTTAGACTACCATTGGGCTCGCCTAATCAGATTCATCCACAGGTTCAATAATGCCCGCCTCAAGCATTTTATCCAACTCCAAGTGGACCTTTTCATTATACTTGGGATTAAGGCAATATGGCCTTTGCTTAATCGGCTTCACATCCAGCTTCAAGGTACTCTTCATTACTCCCAAGTCTCCTATGATACCTTTCAGTTCTGAAAATTTTATAGGTAATAAATCTTGATATTCACGAAGCAACTCAATGACATTATCTACTGTGGCATCATCCAAATAAACCCCAATCTTCGCAATCTTTGGATCTGCTTCTGTGCCAATGTTTACTTGCCTAGTTTTAAATGGCAGGGTGATGTGTGGATTTTCTATCTGCGGTCCCTCAACTTTGCAGTGGCCTTCTACCTTTGGAATGTTAATGTTACTTGGATCCTCATCATCTCCTTTAACTGTCACATTATAGCATTCCAACGCATGGTGCAGCTAGGTGCTCCAATCCCTTTGAATCAATTCTAAAGGATCCCGCGGTATTTTGAAGATTGCTACCTTAACCTCCTGCAGTGACTCATTAATTCTTTCGAACCCATCCTCGACGTTGAATGTCATAAAAATCCTTTGCTTAAGACACCCCACTCTGTGATGCCATGACGAAGCACTGTGTCTAGGTACCAATTCATAGGAATGATGTTCAAAGTGTGATAGAATATATGCACCCATTCTGGCTACAGCTCCATTCCATGAACCTTAGTCCACTTTGCTAAATGATCACGTAGATCATCTTTCCCATCATATTTTTCAGTTAGTCGAACTTTTGGATGACCAAACTGTAATCTCATCATTCTTCGGTACTCATGCCATTCTTCAAAACTGTCCTTATGGGTACCCCACCATTGTGGGGGCGTAGCATGTAGCACCAAATCCAGTGCTTGGAAGTGATGTTTCTCAGGTACTTCTCTTGGAAAGGCATCCAAGAACTTATATACATCAGTTAAACCCTCATAATAAGGTATATTTCTTACATCTGATGACACACAATGTAGTGACTTAGTCATCACATTACAGTGCAGCGTAGATACTTCGTGCAACCTATTCTGCCAGTGCTCCAACTCTTCACCTAAATCTGATGTACAGGAACTTTCGCAGTCCCATGCAATTCGTCCATCAACTGTCAAATTAACCCAGTCTTGTTCTTGCGCTGTTATTTTATAGATATGGTCCAAATCATCATCACTTTCCTCATAATCATGGACCGGTTCAGTATAACGCGGTCCTTCTGCAGGGTCCAGTGGGACTAAAATGCAGAGCGATTTCCTTTCAAATGACATTGTCTGCTTCTTCAAATTGATTACCCCATTCATGTCTATAGCCCAATCGATGCCCAAGAGTGTGGGATATGGATTGCTATCATCAACAATCTCTATCATGTCAAAATCGGCCAGTGCACTCGCTCCTTCTATATCTATGGTCACTCCATGCAATTGCCCCATAGGGATAATATTTTGTTAGTTTGCCATCCTCTATTGAAACAAGGACCACTGCAGTGCAGGTCTCCCCATTCTTTCCCATGTCAATTTAGGAAAAACATTCGCATCCGACACCAAATCCAAAATAACTTGGTCAATCTCATAATCTCCTATTTCCTCGGTGAGTCTCATTTTGCGCCATGTTCTCGTCTTGTGTTTGCCTATTTTTTTGACTGCACAGTGTCCTTCAGGATCACCTTCTTTACCAACACACTTATTTATCAATTCTTGTAGCTCTTTTACAACTTTTCTATCACGTAGAAGCTTCATACAAGTCTCAAAGAAAGTAGTAAGCATGGAGGGGTCAACCTCTTCAGATAACATGTCATGGCTTCTTGAGGTAGAGGCCTCAGAGAAGCTTTTCTTTGCTTCCATGAACATTTCCTTCACGCGCTCCAGGTCAAACCCAATTTCTTTTTCTAGAGCCTTGCAGACCCATTCACTTTCTTCAGGTTGTTTTCCTTTATCATCAATAGTTATTATTCCACTTCGCAACACAATATTCACATTGGGATCCTCTTCGTGGGGCTCAACCCTCATTATTTGTAAATTCTAGGTAGGTTGTTGAGGCTAAGTCTTCTTTTCCTACATCTTAGCTATCATTATAGGGCATTCTTCTATTGCGTGGTCAAACTCAGTACATTATCGACATGATGGGTGTGTCTAGCTCATACATTCTCACGCATATTGTCCTGGCACTCTGTGATCTAGGTGGCTTTAGATACATGTAAAAGTCTAAGAGGACTCAAGAAGGGTAAAAAATAAAAGTGTTTGGATTGTGCTCGAACTAGGTTCATGTTGAAGATCTTGTCATCGTGATCATAGTGGTGCAAATGGTTTGTTAAACCGAGCTCGTATACGAAAGTTAGGAGCCGTCAAAGTTCAGGGTTGACTTGGGTGACTGGGTAGGCTTAAGGAGGTAGCAACTTGGACAAAATCCGGCCACTGGATTCTGGCCAATTGGGGCCAAATTCCAGGCGAATTTGTGGCTTGTTTAAATTGTTTCCTTTGGTGATTTTTCCAATCTTTCAAAAATGGCCATGGATTTGTTTTTAATATATATATATATTATATATATATATATAATATATATATATATTTGGGGTGGTAGACAAGCAACCCCGCTAGCCCCCCCAATATCCAATGTATAGAATAAAAAAAAATAATTAATTATGGGTCGACGGGCCATGAACCCCATAGGCCCTCCCTCAACCACCGAAACAAAAATTTAATTAATGGGTGGGCAGCCATGACCTCGCCACCCCCGGAGCCTGCTCAACAATGTTATCTTAATGGTGGGGGTGCGAGCTATTAGCACTGCCACCCTCTCCACCTCCCATGTACACAACAACGGATGGTGGGAAAAGGGGCACGGGCCACCAAAATAGTGGATTCGCCACCCCACAGTTAAAACAATAAAACCATCATGTATTAAAAATGGGAGGGGCGGGGTTTGACCACCCAACCCCTCCTCAACGAAATTTTTAATTAGCCAATGCGCCCAATGGCCTTCACTGCGTAATCCACCCACTCAAAAATATATCAACCTTTTCGCATAGTGTGCCAGGAGGAGGTCAGGAGAGGTTACAAATTTCTATGCAGGGGGAATCCTGAGCAGTGCAGAGAGGAGGCCACAACCATGATCTGATCAATTTCTCGAAGGGGGTAGATTTTTATTTTGTAATTTTTGGACAAATTTTATATGGTTTCAACATTTCTCGATGCCACAAACTCAACTGTGCTGTCCATTTATCCATCAAAGATCTCCAATTTTTGGGCTTCTTCAATTTTGGAGGTATAAGGTCACCATTTTGATTTTTGATGTACTTTCATTATTTTTCCATCTAATGAAAATAGGGCCTCCCCACTAATTCGAGCAAGGCTTGGAGACGTAGTCCCTCCTGAACAAACTTCGACATCAATCCTCTATCTTATATGCATGACTTGCTATTCTTCTCTTCCTCTTCTTTTATGCTCTTGTAATTTCATGGTTAAATGCAAACTTAATATGTAATTCTTTAATGCATCACAAGGAAAATATTTTTTGGATCAAGTGGTATCAGAGATGGTCCTTGTAGATGTGAATTTCATGTTTGTATAACAAGAAATAGGATCCGAAGAGAAGAAAGGGAAACTAAAGTCTTTCGATCCTGAAGCAGGGCATGCACATCAAAGGAGGAGCATGGCAGATGAAGAGGCTCGTTATGAAGAGGATCTCAATTTCTGCAAAACCTTTTATACAATGGTAGAAAATGTTGGTCAGTTGCTTTCAAGGCTGGAGAAAGTAGAAGGGAAAAGGTGGAAGAACAAGGTTCAGTGCATGGAAATGGTGGAGAAGAACCCCCTCCTCCTTCCACGAGTGAAATCTCTTCTTCCTCTCATCACCATCATCAAAGAAAATCAAGGGGTGCATCTAAGAAACCTTTCTTTAAATTAGATGTTAAATTTGATCTGCTCATGTATAACGGTGAAAGTAATGCAGAAAATCTTAATAACTGGATTAGGAAAATTGAGATCTATTGCAAGATTTAGTAGATCGAAGAGGACGAGGCAAAGATTCAATTGACCTCTCTTCGACTAAGTGGCATCACTCTCGTCTGATGGGATAGCAAATTGCAAAGCAGTAAGAGTGTGGGTAATCTTATTTCCTCATGGCCTAGTTTCATTTCTACATTAAAAGAACAATTTTATCCCTTGGGTTATAAGCATCAAGCCTTAATGGATTGGCAATACTTAAGGCAAGGCAGAGGTTAGGATGTTTAGAGATTTACCAAGGAGTTTAGAAAACAAGCACTTAATTTGGGCATTGCGCTTGACTCACCTAAAGTAGTAACAAAGTATATTGGATTATTACATAGTTACATTAGACATTCATTATTATCTTTTGAACCTACTACCATTGACTCGGCCAGTTTAAAGGCCATTAATCTGGAAAACATGGGGACACATGGATGAAATGACTGCCCAAAGAGAACCGCAACAGCCAAGAGAAGGGGAGCAAAGCCCTATTGTACACACTATGAGAAAGAGGGGCATGATGAAGAAAATTGCTGGAAACTACACCCTGAGCTGAGACTTGAAAGAAATGACAAAAAGGGGAAGTAGAAAGTTGTCACCATCGTGCAACAAAACCAATATTCCAAGTGAGAGGAAGATGAGAAGGTCACAACTATGGGATTTGCATGAGGTAGGCCCATTGACTTGAGGTCTGATTCCAACAATGAAATGATGTTTGTAGCCCTTGGGATCATGGCATAAGGACCCATAGATTTGGGGTTTGATTCCGGCAATGATTCAAGGGTTTCAACATATGTAACGAAAAGGGCACTTCCCGCAGCAGGACTCCAAGAACTTGAGGAGATCAACCACCACATCCAAGCAAAGAATGCTGAGCTAAGGAGGCTTCTACATGAGGCAAGGGAAGAAAAACAAATATTACTACACCAGGTGAAAGCCAAAGATGAGGCCTTAGAAAAGCTGCAACATTGCTATCCAGAGGTAAAGGGTGATTCCCCGATTTCATATGATTTTCATGATGATGAATTTGCTGCTTTTGAAAAACATACTACAGGGATTGGCTCCAAACTATTGAAGAAAATGGGGTATCAGGGAAAGGGCCTTGGCATCAAAGGCTAAGGCATTGTAAACCCCATCGAAGTCAAGGAAATGTCGTGTCGTGCAAGACTCAGATACGCCAGAAAGGAAATGGGAGAGATCTCCAATACAACTAGTAACCAGCCAACGATAGACGATGAAACTCCTTCCTCACATTCCAGCGATAGTGAGGGATCCATGAACACTTATCGAAGGAACACTAGGGGAAAGCGTTGCAAGGAAGCACCAAAAATTTGGAGCAAAAAGAATCGTTGTAGTCCTTGCAACAAAGGGGGACACCAAAATACCACGTGTACAATGCTCCATGCTCCAGAAACATCGTCAAAGGATCCAAAAGGTGAATATGTTCAACAAATGAATGCACCCCATTCATAGTGGTCTACTTTATTAACATGGTTTTTTTAGAGGTAGTAGTTTGTTATGGCCACCATTGTAAATCATATGCTGCAAGTAAATGTAAAAGTGATGGTGTGTTTCCTATCACTTCAAAATGCAATGATTATATTTTGGCCTTTCTTTATTAGTAGTTGAGGTATTGATTACTTTTTATGTAATCCTTGGCCAAGGAGTTTGTACTATAAACTCTTGGTAGGAAAGGCTTGTTAAGTCATGTGTGGTGTGCATGATTGCAAAGAATGTACCAGTTTTGGGTGAAGGTGATTGAAAGTGTGGATTGAAAAGGAAATAAACATTGTACTAAGTGTAAATGATTTTGGGGTACAAAAGCTCCTCAGTGGAGAGGATTGATCTAGGTAGCTCCAGACACATGCAGAAGTCCAAGAGGACTCAGGAAGGGTCAAAATTAAAAGTGTTTGGATTGTGCTTGAACCAGGTTCATGTTGAGGATATTGTCGTCATGATCACAATGGTGTGAACAGTTTGTCAAACCGATCCCATATGCGAAAATTAGGAGGAGTCAAAGTTTAGTGTTGACTTCGGTGACTGGGCATGCTTAAGGACGCAGCAATTTGGACAAAATCTGGCTACCAGATTCTGGCCAACCAGGGCCAGATTCTGAACAAATTTGTGGCTTGTCTAAATTGTCTCCTTTGGTCATTTTTCCGATTTTTCAAAAGTGGCCATGGATTTTCTATAAAAACAAAACAAATATATTTTTGGGGTGGTGTGCTACCAACGCCACCACCCCCCCCCCCCCAATATCCAATGTATAAAAATAAAAGAATAATTAATTATGGTTGACAGCCAGAACCCTACCTGGCCCCTCCTACACCACCGAAGCAAACATTTAACTAAGGGGTGGGTGGCCATGACCCCGCCACCCCCGAAGCCTGATCAACAATGTTACCTTAATGGTGGGGGCGTGGGCTGTCAACCCCACCTCCCTCTCCAACTCTCATGTACATAGCAACGGACTGTAGGAAAAGGGGCACAGGCCACCAAAATAGTGGACCCGCCGCCCCACAGTTAAACAATAAAACCACCATGTATTAAAAATGGGAGGGGTGGGGTTTGACCACCCGACCCCTCCTCAACGAAATTTTTATTTAGCCAATGTGCCCAACGGCCCTCATTGTGTAATCCACCTACTCAGAAATATATCAGCCTTTTGAGAGGAGGCCGAAACCATGATCTGAGCAATTTATCTAGGGGGCCAGATTTTCATTTTGTTAGTTTTCGACAAATTTCATATGGTTTCAACATTTCTTGATACCACGAGCTCAATGATGCTGTCCGTTTCTCCATCAGAGGTCTGCAATTTTTGGGATTCTTCAATTTTGGAGGTATAAGGTTTCCTTTTTGATTTTTGATGTACTTTGATTATTTTTCCATCTAATGAAAACAGGGCCTCCTCACTAATTTGAGTAGGGCCCAAAGATGTACTCCCTCCTAGACGAGCTTCAATATCAATCCTTTGTCTTCTGTGAGTGACTTGCTATTATTCTCTTCCTTTTCTTTTATGCACTTGTAATTTCATGGTTAAATGCAAGTTTAATATGTAATTATTTAATGCATCACAAGGAAAAGATTTTTGGGATCACTCTGCAATTGTAGAAAATAACTTGTCCCTGACCTCTACCAGGTCCTCCTCCTCCTCAGCCTAATCCATGCCCCTGATATCCTCTGCATGCTCCCTGAGTGCCTTGATCTGGAGGATGAATTTCTTCTTGCATCTAATACATGGACGTTCTTTCCATCATCAATTCATAGCTATGGTAGTTACGCTCATCATGGCCCATCGATTTACAGAAATTGAAAAATAACTATTGTGGCGTCTCTACAAATTTTTGCAGCAAGTCACAATGTCTATTATATGTTTTCTACCTACTTGATAGATAGCGCACCATAGTGGGGGCCCTGTACTTGGTCCTACTGAAGCTTCTTGCCTTAGAGGTATTGGCCCTCCTCCTATAATATAATTTGCGGAGAAAGGGCAGTGATCTTTATCATGCCCCTGGATTTTATATTTGAGGCACCAAACTTCTTCACGCATCTCCAACCAAGCTGCTTTTCCCTTTTCAAGTTTTGTAATTCCAAGCAGAGACTTTGCAATTTTGTGTGAATCCGTTGAATTCCCAAAGCAACGTATTGAATAGGTGTTTCATGCAATCTCATCATATTTTCCAGGGCTTCTGCTTGGGTCCCTATATTTTGCTGCGATAAAGCAACACTTAGGTGGGGCAAGAGCGAGGCTACAAACCACTCGTGGTTCTGACTTGGGCTTACCAAATTCTTTGTTTAGAGCAATCTGAGTGTCTGCTAATGATGCCAGTGGGTTATCGGTGCAGTACTTAATGTATCATGTCAACGCGCGATCTTGTGGAGTAGTAAACAACTGTGCCTTCTTTATATGATCATCTTCAATATTTTGTGCTTTCCATACAGCCTTCACAATGAACCAAAACTGAACCATGTCCTCACTTACCAAGCCCTTAAAAATGAGGAACTTCATGGTATTCGACATGTTGAACGATGGTGAAGGTGGTGGTGGTGTGGGTGAAGGTGTATGGTGTGGATGTGAAGGTGGAGGTAGTGTGGATAGATGAGGTATTCACGGAAAACCCTACTTTATCAACTGTACAATGCTTCGCGATGAGGCCTGTACTGCTCCCTCATTGTCACTCGAAGGAGGTTATATAATGGGCTATATTCAAGACTTGCTCTGTCTTGATTTCTAAAGATTCATCCACTCGCAGTCCCTTGAAAAAGTGTTACTCTGATTCACTGTAGTTGATTGAGGCATCGACTGCAAATTCTTTCATGAATCCTCCTATGACTTGATCAATCAAGTGGTCAATAGCACACGTGATCTTATCTTTGGAAGCTTCCAACCTTCGCACTAGCTCCGGGGTCAACACTATTGGATCGTCAATCCTCCACCTTCCTTGGTCGTCTACCAATTTAGAAATCCACTCGTACAGTTCGATCGTGAAGGTGTAGAAGAAAATATCATGTATTTCTGTGTACAGATATCTATCCAGCCAGTGTTCTTTTGTGAGGTGCAGATTTGTATTTTCTTTCACCGTGAATTCGTGGATCTTTCTATCCAAGCACTTACCAATTTATTTCTTTGTCGAATTCCAGTGATGCGACATTACACCTCTTTATGCAGATTCTAGTCTTGGAAACATAACCATTTGTTGGCTTAGTGGGTCTTGACCAGGTTCATAGTTATTTGTGTAAAACAAATGCCTACACTATTGGCCCTTTTGGCATTAATCCGTGGAGCGCGGACTGAAGTCTCACCTAAAGTAGTATGGGGGGTGCTGGAACCAAGTTTCTACACCCAGAGATCAGTGTGATGTCGTTTTGTGCCCTAAATTTGCCTTCATGTAGATCGATAAGCCTTTATTGTTTATCGATGTAACTTCCTTTAATTATCCTCTAGACCTCCACGAAGGTTTATGATTGGCTTTTGCAGACCCGAAATAGGTAAATTAACTACTTACGTGCATCAAATATTACTCTTATCCTAATATTTAGTCAAATCTACTGAAGTGTTTGATAACTTTAATGTACAATGATATCATATTCACATAAACCCTTAATGCCAATTGTGTTCACATAACAATATAGATCCAATAAAGTCGCGCATCAATACAACATTATTTCATAAGCCCATCATTCATTACAACATAAAGCACATTCATACATAAAAAAAGTAAATAGGTAAAACACAGGAATTTCTATAATAACCTTCTTTATTAATATTTAGTTCAGCTTACAGACTCAAGACTTCCATGCGCGCTTAGCTACAGGGGTCTACGCACTTAGCTGTGAACGTTACTCTAGGCCTCAGCACAAACATCTGCAAAGCCTCTTCCTCCTCTAATACTTTTACAATATTCCTCCTATTGACCCATTAAATTCATCTTCATCTTCGATTTTCTTGCCTTAGACTCTCTAAGACACACCTATTTAAGAATCCCATGGTCTGCGGACCATGGGTATATCTTCAAAAAGCCGACCTAACTTACATAAAGAAGGGTAAAACCCTTTTTGACTCTTTAACTATCTACGCGGTTTGTGACCACAATTTGCAGAGACTTTACATTCCTTTACATAAAACTTAGGCTTTTCCCCCAAAACTTGACCCAGTGGACCCCATCCAAACATGGGTCATCATGTTTTTGCTGCAGGAATTGAAGTTGATTCAGCTAAAATCAAAGTAATTGAAAAGTTGTCCCCACGAACTAGTCAAAAGGGAGTTCGAAGTTTCCTTGGACATGCAGGTTACTATAGAAGGTTTGTTGAAAATTTTACAAAGATAGCCTCGCCATTGTTTAAATTATCGACCAAAGAATCTGAATTTCATTGGATTGATGAGTGTCAAGCTTCATTCGATACACTCAAGGAAAAACTTTCTTCAGCACCTGTCTTGAGAGGTCCATATTGGAAATTTCCCTTTCTTGTTTCCACTGATGTCTCTGATTCATCTATAGGAGCGGTATTAGGCCAAAAGGAAAATCTCATAACCCATGATATTTATTTTGTTAGTAAAAATTTAACTCTTGTAGAACTGAATTACACCACAACTAAGAAAGAATTTCTTGCCGTAATTTATGCTATTAATAAGTTTAGACATTACATCACTGGTTATGAAGTTTTTGCGCACACTGATCATTCTGCTATTTGATATCTCATGAAAAAACTAGTCACTAATGGTAGGATTAATAGGTGGCTTTTGTTGCTGCAGGAATTTGATGTCATGATATTGGACAAGCCCGAAAAAGAAAATCATGTAGTTGATTTCCTATATAGGGTCAACCATGCAGGTGAGGATGTTCCTGTTAATGATAAATTTCTCGTGAAAATTTGTTTGCTATCTCTGTTAAAACACCTTGGTTTGCAAATATGGCCAACTACCTTGCTGCTGGAAAGTTACCCCCTACCTTTCGTCTAGTCATAAGGAAAGAATTATTAGGAAAAGTGCAAATTATTCTTGGATAAAATGAGACCTATTTTGCACCGAACTTGACTTGATTATTCGTAGGTGTGTCAGGGAGGACGAGATATATGATATCTTGAGAGCTTTTCATGATGAACCGTGTGGAGGAAATTTTGCAAGTAAGTGGAAAACCTATAAGATCCTCCGCTCCAGGTATTATTGGCTAAATATTTGCAAAGATGCAAAGGAGTATGTGCGTAAATGTGATAGCTGCTAGAGAATAGGGATACCTCTCCAATCAGATGAAATGCCTTTGCAACCATAAGTTCTAATAGAACCGTTTGAAAGGTGCGCTCTTGATTTTGTAGATACCATCAATCCTATGTCCAAAGGTAAAAAGTATATTTTGGTTTGTACTGATTTTGTGACAAAGTGGGTGGATGCAAGAGCACTACCTAGAGAAATGGAGAAAGCAATGGTAGATATATATATATATATATATATATATATATATATTATATATATATATATATATATCTATATATATATGTAAGATTTGAAGTACTACGAGAAATTGTTACTGATCAGGGTACTTAGTTTGTGTCAAAGATTATGCAGGAAATTGTACAGAAATATCAAATAACTCATCGAAAGTCCACCACTTACCATCCACAGGCCAATGGGTAGGTGGAATCAACAAATAAGGTGTTGGAGACAATCCTCACTAAGACGGTGTAATTACATAAGAATGATTGGGCTGATCGACTTCCTGAGGCATTATGGACCTATCAGATTACATGGAGGAATATCGTTGGCTTCTCTTCGTATGAATTAGTGTATGGAAAACAAGTGTTATTGCCAATTGAATTTTAGATCAAAACTTTTAAGATGACAATAGATTTGGGTATAGACCTTAACGAGTTACAACAATAGAGAATCCTCCAGCTCAATGAGTTGGATGAGATTAGGCAGGATTATTTTCAGCATACCGATCAGATCCAAGAATAATGAGCTAAATGGAACAATAGTTACATTAAGAAAAAGCAGTTCAAAGAGGGAGGCTAGGAATTGTTGTTTGATTTGAAATTTAAGAATTTTAAAGGGAAATTCAACACACATTGGCTGGGTCCCTATGAAGTTGAGAAAGTTTTTGATAATGGATCTCTTCAATTTAAAACAATTTATGATGAAAATTTTACCTTCTTGGTGAATGAGAACAGACTGAAGCTATATCAAAACCCTAATCTAAGGAGGAATTTGTGGAAGAGATTGTGAAGAAGGAGTTGGAAATGGTGGAGAAGGAAGTCATTCCTTTCACTACCTCTTCTTAATCTTCTGTCATAATAAAATGAGATTACTTTTTTCCTTCTCGTGTTCAGTAAAATATGAGAGGAATGTCTATTGGGTACAATTTTATTCCTTTTTCTGGGGCCAATGGAATATTTACAGAAAAGGAGCCCCTTGGAGTCTTTTTTCTCAATATTCTAGACTCTCTAAAATTGAAATCTGGTGAGCATGGATTTCCTTGGGCTCATTAAAATCACAGGTGAGTAGGTCCTTTGGGATCCTCTCAATAAATTTTTTCTTCAATTAATTTTGGTTTGCTCATGTTGCCCTGATGTGGGATTTCTTGAGGCCTTCCTTCCAACAATCTTGGCTCAATGACATCAACAAATTATTTGGGTGCAAGATCAAAGTTTTGTGATGCCTTGATACTTTTATTCCTTAATGACATGCTATCTCGCCAAAAACAATGAGGATTCATTACCGCTCCTTGACTGCTAGAACCTACAGGGGGTTCAACAATAGCTCATAGATTCACACATGATAGGATGCATTAGATGTACCTTGGTGCTCACACTCATTAATGGTGATGGGCCTCACATTGGTTAACAACTAAACTTAATGGATGGTAATCTAATGAGATCATTGCACATTTGACATCAACACCTCCATTCAAGTGCAATGAACTATTCAAAAAGGGGAATAAACATTTTCTTGCAAAATTTCAGCAGTTATGGTTCCATTTCCTGCAACAACACCACTGATTTCTTGAAGAACAAAAAACAAACATAGCATATTCTACAAAATCTGAAAAGTACTAGTCATTTTTATTATTAATCGAGACCATGAACTATAGAATTGTGCATATGATGTGATTTAAAGGTGGGTTATCATTTCAAGACCAAGATCAGTCGTTATCTAAGTATTAGACCATTGAAAGATAAGGTTGGTAACGCATGATTAGAGGCAGGATGCTTAAGGTAAACATAATGATACTTTAATTCTTAACTTTTGCATAAATGTAAGTCATGGTAAACCTTGTGGAAGAGGGAGACTACGAGCCATTATGTCATAAATCAAGTTCCATTCCTGACCATCATTGCTCTCACACATCCTTCGGTTATATTTTCAGGATTTATCCTGTAGGACAGATCATGATGAAAAGGTTGATCACGTCATTTTTCAAAAATTGCCATATTTCTTGAATACTTCCAAATTTAAACTATCGTTGTCGAATTTTTTTGTTGCGCTAAGTCTTAGAGGCATCTCTGTGAGCTGAATAAACTCTGTTCTCTCCCATCCCTAGCTATGTCAAACATGCATTTTACTGTTAGATTTGAACCTCAGGGTCCCATGTTGTTGGACATTGACCCCCAAAGTAAAGCAAGACTAGATAAGGCAGGGTGGTTGCCTCTGTTTCTGAAATTTAGTGGGCATAATTTGGAGGCAAAAAAGTCCTTTTCTCTTAATCTAAATGGAGACAAAGCACAGGTGGGAAATGTTCAATTTAGGTTGACAAAGTAGCTATTAGCTTGAGATTGCAACGTCCCACAAGAAGGGAACCAGTGGTTCAAGAATCAACTATTTAACAAAGAAATTTGTGCACCCTTCCCCTGGAAAGAACATGCAAATCCTGATTGGAGCAAGGGAATCCCACATGATTTCCTTAGAAGTAAGTATCGATGCCTTTTGTTTTCCTTGTAGAAATACATAACCTGTGAAGGCTGCTTTAAGCTAGCATTTGTATTTCATATGCATCTACTCGGCCACTTCTGAGACATGCCTTTTAATTTTCCCTACTATTTAAGAACGTCCCTAATGAAAATGTCCGTTGCTACCAAGGCAAGAGAAGCCCGCATAGAGGAAAACCTCTATCACCATGGGTTGATACAAATTATTATGATAGAGGTTCTACAGATGAAGAATAAAACGTGGGAAGAATTCTTGTTAGAGAATTACCTCCTGGAGGATGAGAAGGACCCTAGCTTGTCGGAGCCTAAGGAGGAAGAGCGAGTAGAAAAGCCGAAAAATAAACCCCGAACCCATGGTCCGTTGACAGAATAAGAAGTGGCCGTGATTGTGGAGACCATAGGGAAAAAATCCAAGTTGAAGTGCCCTTCTACCCCTGCCAAGTGCTTTACAAGAAGCCAAGTTATGAAGTTGGCAATAGGGGAAAATGCAGAGGAAGGGGTACTGCCAATTAAAATTGATAAAAAGAGTAAGAGGTCTTGAGACCTGTCCAAAAGGAAAGGGAAGGTGGATTCAACTAAATTTATAACAGAGAAGAAGTGGAGGCTACATCCTTTCAAAATTCACAGTTGTAGGAAGGAAGAGAGAAAACAGTTCAAGAGGAAGTAAGTTTTCCCCAGTCCTCTCAAGGACAACATGACGGAGAGGGAACTTCTAAGAAGAAACAATCTAAGAAGGAATTGGAGGAAACCAATGATGAACTTACTTTGTCTAAGTGGGTCCTTTGAAAGGAGAATGAAACCTTGAGGGAAAATAACCTACACATGCAGAAGGAGTATGATGAGTGGTATCAGAAAAAGTAGCTTGGATTATGAAGAATAAACAGGCCCAAATTGATCACCTATAGAAAAAGAGTGAGGAGTATCAAAATATGGTTAGGGAAGAGTCCAATAGAGCCCAATTAGACCTCTTGGGTGCAACACAGGGTACAAACTAAATTTTTTTTCCTGAGGATGCAACATTTTTTCTTGCATAAGGGATATGCAAGAAGCTAGGTGTGGGAGAAATGTTAAGTCCCATCTTTCTCACTTTTTGATAGCCCGGTAAGACCTTATTGTCCCATTTTTCAACTCGTTTTGATTTCTAACTACTCTTATTTCACCTATATTACCTAAGTTTTGACCACAAGGGTGCTATGTGCTCACGACATGCAAATTATCTTAAAAAGTATTATTTTACCTTTTTTCTTAAGTATTTATTGAATTTAATCATTTCCTAATCAAATTATCAAGTTTGATTAATCGAAATCTTATGCAGAATAGTCATGATTTCAAGTAGCTCCGAGATTTCCTGCAGACAACCATGGTCGCCGATTTCCTATAGACACTCCACGATTTCCTGTAGATGCGGATTTCCTGTAACTGCCCAGATTTCCTGTAGTAGAATCAGTGGTTGGATATGTTCCACTTAGTTTCAAGAAGAACATGAACATGGTTTTTATGAGGAAACCCACCTACATGGATGCTGTCCTATTGGTTGCCTTGATTTCATCATTGAAACCACCCAAATCTTTTATTCTCTTCTCGATGGACGTATTGGGAAAAAGCTACAGAAATGTAATGGAATTAGTTTGATCCATGATTTCAGTCATTGATCAAACTCAACAAAGCTATTTTGTCATTCTGTTTAGTTATTGATAGCAAGTAGTTACAACATATTAGTTTTCCTAATTCAAGTAAACGTATGCCTTTGGAATTTTATAAATTTCATTATGTTTCATTTGCGAAGGGGTTGGTTGGTCGAATATATCAGACTTGTACATCTTTGTAATTATTTTTAGATTAATAGAAAGTTATATGTTCTATTGATCTCCTGGTGTAAAATCATTTAGCAATAGAGAGGTTGTGATTAAGGGAGGGCCCCATTCGCTCACAACTCCATTAGTTACAATATTTGTATTTCTGTTGATTATTTTTATGCATCAGTAAGTTATTTACACAATTAATGTTTCTCTTTTCTATATTTGAGTAGCATATGTGAAATGGTTGGATGAAGAAGTTTATTTTATAAATGCGTTCGGAATCATTTAATCAGGTTTTAGCTTCTTGGTTTTTATGACTATATGTTTGGTCTTTTATCTTTTCTAATCAACATCAGTAATATCAAGAGTTGTAGAGGGATGATTGGATCCAATCAATAGCCTAATTTGTTGCCAAGTGTTGATGTAGAAAAGAGACATTATAGCCTTGTGTATGAATGGTTTAATTAGAAAATCAATTAAGCTATTAGCTTGCATATATTTTGTGCAACATCTCATAAGCTTACCTACCCTTGGTTGATGATTTATGTCTGTTAAATTATAAGTCTATAATTTTCCCAAACAGTGTGTTCTTGTGGTCTTTCAAGCTATAATTCCATGTCTGAATTTATGAGTTTCTAATGCATATTGCATAAGAGATTCCTCTCGTAAAATTCCTTCCTTTCTGGTATTGAGTCATGTCACAAGGTTCACCAAAATTCAACCTTGGGTTTGAAATTTGGTGAACCTAAATTTTTTTAATTGAACCTCATAGCAATTGACCAAGTCCATAGCTTAAAACTCACAAGACTTATGTCACAACTCAAGATTGTAATCTATTATTGCATTTTCAAAGTACATGATAACATAATATTTTTTTTTTTTTTTTTTTTTTTTTTTTTTTTTTTTTTTAAATTTAAATTTTAATTTAAATTTTATTTTATTTTATTGTTTATTTTATTTTTTATTTATTTATTTATTTTATTTTTTTTTTTTTTATTTATTTAATTTTTTATGTTTTTTGATGTTTATATCTTATTATTTTATGCTATCTTTCATTTCAATGTTAATGTATGGTACACTCATAAAATAGATGTATATAGATAATTCTAATAGCATATCTCATCCAACCTCATTAAAAAATTAAGACTCAAACCAAACCTAATATATGCCAATCCCGAACTCAAACCCGAACCATATGACTTAGCTGATTCTTACTAGTTATCAATAAACAAGGCTATTTAAGGATGAGAGTTTAGTTTTGATTTTTTTATTTGATGTTGAATTTATTTTGTGAGAGATAATATCAGTATGTCCTTATTTATTATCCTTCTTGCACACTTGGTTTTGAAGTTGATGCTTTTGTTTAACTAATGGTTTTTTTTAGAATTTTACAGACAATAAGATAATGGTTGATTCAAACCTAGAGAGGGAAATTGTTACTTATAAGGTATGTCCAATGCAGGAAGTTATATATTTTACATTGATCGCTTATATCTACGTTTTTATGTCAGGCTTGAGACCAGTGACTTGGTCATTGGAGTAATAAAGTATTGGTTGAGTATTTTAGATAAGTTCAACATAGGGTTGGGTTACAATATGCATATGATGTTGTGTCAGCCAACAAGATAATTATTTAATGAAGCCCTGCCTGCACAAGTAGAAAATTCAAAGTAAGAGCACTTTCAATCCTTTTGAGAGAGGTTACAAAACAAAATCAATAGATTCAACATTAGTTTTATTTCATGTAATACAATTTGGATGAGTATATAATATATAATAACATCAATCTTCTTTATTTGAGTCAAAATACATCTTCTATGTGTACTAGAGAACCAAAAAATGCTTTTGTAGAAAGAAAAGTAAATTTCATATGCTAGAGTTGCGACAACCGACTTTGATACTCAATATATGGTTGATCTTGTCTCATTTACAAATATTTTTTGGGCTTTTCATTTGAGGCATTATAACTTATATACATCTAGATTTATATATCATCAATAGGCCATAGGCTTAAAATAAAGAAATGCATTAACATTAGAGGCACATACTCAAATTGCTAATGTTAATATGAAAGAAAGAGAGCTGGTTTCTACCTACTGGGTAGCCTTTACTAAGGAAATATATTATTCATTTGTTGTGATGTTAATTATTTTTAGAGAAAAAAAATCATTTTGGACCTGTGGAACTGACTAGTTGCATATCCAATAGGAAGGCATGATTGAACATTATGGACTTACGTAAGTAAAAAAAAGAAGTTGGGGTTTGGTTAGAGATGGAACTAAACACCATTGAATATTCTTCCATTCAAGTTGAAAATCCTATTGTGGGAGCTTCTGGGATCATTCTGACCAACAACTCTGTTGTTAGTCAGTCCAAGGATCATCCTTCTTGTGATGACCTGAGCAACCAAAGTAGTTTGAGTGGGACAATAACTATGCCAAATGAAAATGGACACCATGCAAACTCTAATCATAATAAAGGTATTGTTTTTGTTACTATTTTGGATTCACTTTGAAGGATTTGGTACTCTAGGCTAGCTTTTTTCTTAAGGAATTGTTGACATGAGTTACATTGGATGATTAATAACCCAATAATGAATCTTCGATGGGGGGAATATCTATAGGGATGGTTGGAGGTAATGGATATCTTCTAGGATATGCTCAAGATTCTACAATGATAGAATGGCTAGCTTAGCCTCTGCAATATATGCAAGATTTTCATTCTCATATTGCTAGGCCTAGACCTCCATTGCAAGGTTTTCATGAACTTCCAGTGCAAATATTTCAACTTGGCTCTCCATATTATCAAATTTATCTTGGAAATCCTTTCTAGCCACAACACATTTGGGTCCTTGATTTGTTCTAGCTCAAAGGGAAGAATCAAGTGGTCTATCTAATTTGTCAGGGTTGTAACAAATGTTGCAAAAGAAACGGAGGTCGGAAGTACTGAATCTTTCTCAAGATCTCAATCTAAAATACACAAAGGTGAACATTCTTATCTGAAGAAAAAATCTATGGTTGAACATTAGAAATTTTTTATTTCCCCACACAGAAAGTTCTCTTCAAGAAGGAGAAGGATTCAGAAAAGACACTCTGGAAATAAACACTCAAGTATGGTAGTGATTCAGAACATAAACTATGTTACTTCAAAGGGATATGATGGAGTAGTTGGAGAATATTTTTCAGAAAATTCCAACTCTGAGAGAGATGGTGATTCATGGGATGAAATTAAGTAGAAATTTGGTGAAATTATTGGTATTTCTGAGAAAACAAAAATCACACCGGCAGATTGTCAAAGAGAAAAGGATCTCACAACAAGAAAGGTGGGGAACATGAGCTAAGCATTGAAAATGAAGATGTAAATGATGAGAATTCAAGCTAGCAGTTTTGCATAAGTGTTTACTAAGAAATCATGAATCATCTCAAAGAAAATCTATGATTGACAACAATGATTCCTTCCATGCAGTAGCAAAGGATGATAGAAAGAAGTATGCAACCATTAGTAATGTTAATGATTTTGTTGGAGGAAATCTAGGCTCATTAAACAGGTAAAAAAACAACCATGATTTTATTTAGCCAGGAATGGGCACTAAATATCACACCATGAGAGAAGAAACTAATTTGAAATTGATATTTGGATTAGAAGCCATTTGTAGAAAATCTATGACAGAAATCAAGAAGACTATATCGGATGAGAAGTTGTTGCTCCCTAAGAGGGCTAATTCTACCATGTGTTGAAGAAGATGTTTCTCCCACTTATTAGAGAGAGAAATTAGCCTTTCATAAGATCACAACAACAAATGAATCATTCATGGTGTATAAATAACATATTGAAATGGAATTAGCTAATACAAATTCACAATGGGTTGTAATGGTTGGTGACAAGCACATAATTACCGGGAAGAGTGATCAACTGCATAGAGAAAAATATAATGGGCGAGGTATAGTTGATGATTCTTTCATGGTCCCAACCTGATCTACAGTCCATGAACATGACAATAGAGAATGGACGACTGACATAAATATGGGCTTTGGGGTTATACCAATTGATAGGGTCAAACATTCTTCCTATAATGTACCAAAAAACAAATCTAAAACTTCTATTCTCTGGAAACTTGCTGAATTGTTTATGATTTTGGAGACAAACTCTGAAAGAGATTCCATAACTCAAGAATGGAATCCTATGACATATAATGATCCCTAACTTTTAGTCAACAATGTTGATAAAATGTACCTTGATGAAGATTGTAATGGTCAGGCGAATGAACAAGGGTCTTTGCCCAGGAAACAAAATGATAAAATTATCAGGGAACTACCATGAACGAAAATGGGATGCAAGGATGGGAAGTTGAAAGCAATAGAAGAGGTCTTAGTAAAGAAAGGAGTTGAAATGGCTGCAAGGAGTAGAAAATCAGCAAAGTCAACCCCATTGGCTGAAGCATAGTTGCATGCCCAAAAATAAGTTCCTTTAAAGCAAGTTTACAAAGGAATAAGAAGGAGAAGGTATTCATATTTTTTCTTTTAAATTTTTCTGCACTTTTAACCAGTTTCTCCTTATAAAACATGAAAGAAGTTGGTTTTTTCTAGCTACATTGTAATGGATTATAGTCTACAATATATTTCTATTCAGTAGCATATATATTTGTAACATGTCTTTTTGGTGGAGAGCTATTAAGGAAGAGGAGGAGAGGAAACAAATCGAAGATCTGAAGACACAAAGACAACAACAAATTGCAGGAGTGACAACTTCAAGTGTAAATAAATTGACAACTAACTCCTATATTTCAAGGCCACAATAATTGAAGCATATACCAATAAGTAAATTATCTTTTAGTTTTCAGAAAAGTAGAAATACTCCTCACATAAGCATTGCACATTATCTTCCTACAGTAGTCAAAAAATTCTCTACTAAAGCAATCAATAGATTGAGTTCACACAAACATAAATCAAACCAGTTGAAGGAAATTGATAGTTAATCCATTTCTTCTCAGTCAAGACTAAAGAGAAGATGTCAATTTCTCGAGACAAAAGGTTACCTTCTCTATTGAAACACACTCCAGACAATTTTAAGAAACACAGTAGACAAGATCTTTCTACCAAGACAAAAAATGATGATAATGTAAAAGCTAATGGTAAATCATCCATTCCTTCTAAATATTTTACAAAGGGCTCTAATGAAAAGGTGATGGATTCAAGTGGTTCAAATATTTCAAACAAAGAAAATGGCAGTATCTCTAATGTTAATAAGAAAAGAGAAACCAACTTTAGTTTTGTACATGGGGGAAGAGGTTGATAGATTAGAAGCTAATGACATGGTTTCAAAGTCATATGAAAATGACTTAGATATCTTGAATTCAAAGAAAAAAATAGTCACTCGTTGCAATGAATATCTCTTCATTTGTAAGAAAATTAAATGGAGGGTCCCTAAAATTTCCCTGAGATTTGAAAAGCGGCTATAAATAATCACCCAGATAGTGCTGCCATGCAGGCTCTTCACGCTAATGAAGAAAGTAACTTGGATAGTAATGCCATAACTATCAAGTACAAGGAGAATGTAGTTGTATATGTTACATAGAAGCATATTAATGATTCCACATCACAAAATGAGGAAATTAGTCAACTACTAAAATCAGACCATTCAAAGATGTTTGAAGATAAAGAATAGGTAGAAAGCTCTTCTCTAGATTGTAATTCTAGAAAAATAAGAGAGGATTCAATCAATTCAAGGGTTTTTTCTACTCAAGCATCAACCTGCTCATTACCTGTCTTAAATTTGGACTGTGTTTAGCAACCTAGAGATTTCCATCCCACAACATTGGAAGGTTTATTGGATGAAGGATTTAAAATTGTTGTGGTTGTTGAAGCTGTATCAACTCTGACTTAAGTGGCTACATCAGATTCTCTCAAGTCTAGTCATGATCTAGATTTAAACAGGAACATAAAAAATTACAGACATAACCATAAATATAGAGATGAAACAGAAATAATACTTCATTTCATTAATGTAAAATAGTGAAATATGCTTACAAACAGAAGTGGAAATAAACTAGCTCAGGCGATGGTAGCTTATCTCTGAGAAGAGATGTGGCAGCTACACGCCTCTAAACTCCATTACAATGAGGCTCAATGGATTTTATTATTATTGAATAATAAGATCAAATCCTAAACAACCAAAAACCTAACCCGAGAAGATGTAACACCAAAAGTTTATGGGCCCTGTTGGGGTTAGTTGGACAGCCAACTTCCCAGGGTCGTGACTTGGTCATATTATCTTCATTTGACGTGCATGATACCCCTTTGGAAAGATCTCTCTGAGGAATACGACAAGAAAGAAAATTATGTTACAAAATCGCTAGCAGTAGATTTCCAAAAAAAAACATCGTTTACGACGTCAAAATGGCTCTGGAAGTTTATGACCCAAAAAATTGCTAAAAATAGTAACTGTGTTACAATTAAGGAAACTGAAAAACTGAAAGAAACAATGGTGGGGGTCCATGTGGAATTGATGGGTGGCCACCAATATCCACTTGGATCATCCTACCCACTTAGGAAGCAATAGTCGCCATTGTGTTGAGTTCCTCATTGAGATGAGGAAACTTCTGCTAAACTTGGTCCCTAGTGAAGGAGTTGGCTTGCTTTAACAACTTGATACAGTTGGATCTTCTGCTGGTGAGTGTGCTTGATCTGCGTGTCCATGATTCGATTAGTTGTAGCTTGTTCCATGTAATCAGGATTTAACTCTGTTGGTGAGCTATTCTGCAAAGTCAGATGTGTCTAGTAATGGTGGAAAGAATGGCTGAAGGCAATCCACATTGAACATTGAATGCAAACCAAGGAATGGAGGAATGATGATCTCAAATGCATTGTCTCCCACAGCCTTGGTAATGGTGTAAGGACCATATCGAAGTGATCTGAGTTTCCAATAGGCTCCGGTAAGGCATTCCTTTTGAAAATGCAACCAGTCTTTGTCACCCAACTGAAACTTGTGTGGCACCCGAAGTTGATCATGTCACTGCTTGAACTTGGAATTTGATTTGTCTAGAATGTCATGGACCTGCTGGTAGATATGTTGGATGTTATCAATGAAGATGTTTTCCTTATCGGTTTCGGATTGCACATGAGCCGAATCTGCCTGAGTAGCTGCAAATGGCATGGCCAAATCAATGAGACATAGTGGCTAGATCCCAAGCCCACCTGAAAAGGGCTGTGGCCAGTTGAGTTATGGAGAGCCTGCTTATAGCTGTGATGAACATAGGGGAGGCTCTCATCCCATGTGTGTGGATGCTTTGAGTTGTACATGTGTAAAATGTGTACGATCATCCTGTTGACGACCTCTATCTGGCCATCAGTTTGGGGATGGAAAGTTGTGTACTTAGTGAGTTTAGTGTCCAACATCGACTAGAGACTAGACCAAAATGTACTGAGGAACCTACCATTCCAATCTGAGATGATAGACTGTGGGATCCCAAAGTGTACTCACACTCATTCAAATAAGAGTTTAATAGTGGCTTCTAATGTGATATTCTTCTTACAGACCACCATAATGGCCATCTTCAAGAATATGTCGATGACCACAAAAACACAATCATTTCCATGCTTAGTAGAAGGAAGGCCCGACATGTAATCCATGGAGATGGATTCCCAAGGTCGACTAGGGGTAGGTAGCAGAGTATATAGGCCTTTCTTCTTGATGGTTGGTTTGGAAATGGTGCAGGCAGTGCTAGATTTGATGTACTTCCCGACATCCTATCGAAGATTCAACCAATAGAAATACTTTTGTAGTATTGCCACCATTTTCTCGACCCTGAAATGCTTAGCAGCTCGATTGTAGTGCGCTTCCTAAATCATCTTGGCAAGCTCGCTTGAAGGAACACAAAGGTGACTGAAGCAACATAACAGGGCATCCTGGTGGTGAAAATCTAGAACATGCTGACCCTCCAAGGGTGTCCACTATGTATGGCTGAATTCTAGGTTTCTTTTATAGAGAAGTGGCCAATCAGAAGTCTTGTGCCCACAAGAGTTGAGCATGGTGGTTAACACCATGATCAGTGGTCAATTGAGGCAATCTGCAAAATTATTAGTGTTTCCCTTCTTATACTTGATATTCAAATGGAACTGTTGCAGGTATGTAGACCACTTCTGATGGCGTTCATTATGCAAATTCCCTTGTGTCTTTATGAATTGTAGGGGCTGATGGTCTATGTGGATGACCATTTCCTTCCCTAAAATGCAATGCTTCCATTGTCGGCAGGCCTGGACAATGGAATACATCTCTTTATCATAAGTGGGATACTTCCGGACTATGTCTAAAAGTGTCTCACTGTGATATGCCACTAGATGCTTGAGAAAGGACTACCCCAATAGCATAGTCAGAGGCATCTGTCTCGATCTCAAATGGTTGTTGCAAGTCTGGTAATGCAAGCACTATTGTGGAGCAGAGGTGATGTTTCAACTCTGTGAATTCCTTATATTGAGATTCAGACCAAAAGAATTTTTCTTTCGCTCCTCCCTTGGTGTCTTGACTCAAGGGCCAAGTGATATGAGAGAATCTCAACACAAACCTGTGGTAGAAATTGGCAAGACCTAGAAAGATGTAGAGCTCTATCAGAGTGGTTGGAGATGGCCAATCCCGAATGACTTGGATCTTGGCTGGATCCACTTGCACTCCCCATTCATCAATAATGTATCCTAGATACTAAACTTGGGTCACGCCAAAAGTGCATTTCTCCAAATTAGCACATAGCTTGTGTTGCCGCAGCGTTTGGAGAACCCGTCAAATGTGGTGGAGGTGCTCTTCCCAACTCTTGCTAAAGATCAAGATGTCATCCAAGTATACCCTTACAAATGAGTTGGTGAATGGACACAAGATGTCATCCATTAGCCTCATGAAGGTTGCAGGAGCATTCGTCAACCCGAAAGGCATAACCAATCATTCAAAAATGCCCTCCTTGGCTTTGAAGGTAGTCTTCCACACATCAGAGGGTTCTATTAGTACCTAGTGATATCCTAACTTCAAGTCGATCTTGCTGAAATATTTTCCCCACTTCAGTTGGTCCAGAAGGTCATCAATCCGTGGGATCGGGTACCTATACTGGATAATGATCTTGTTGAGTGCTTGATAGTCAATACAGAGTCTCGAAGTCCCATCCTTCTTTCTGTACCAACATGATCGGGCTCCCACAGGGCGATGAACTCGGTCGGATGTGACCTTTCTGCAGCAGCTCCTGAATCTGCCTTTTGATTTCATTGTTCTCTAGAACAGAGTGATGATAGATTGGTCCATTGGGCAGCGACACACCTGGGGTCAGATCAATGGAGTGCTTGACCTGACAGTGCAGAGGCACCCCTGCGAGAGAGGTGACGATGTCCTCGTACTCCTCCATGACCTTGTCCATCTGTTATTGTTGTGTAGAGGGGTCCTATTTAAAAGTCACGGCCACTGTATTCTTCTTTCCCTGAGGGCGTATCATCTGGAAAAGAAATTTCCTCATTTTCGAAATGAGCTTACAACATTGTTTTGCAGTAAACAAAGAGATGGCGGTAGGTGGTGCTACTTCTGGTATCTTGTACAACTTATTTCCCAAAGTAACAATAACAACACGAGGCCTTGACTCATACACAACATGTCACTTCAACAAGTATGGTTGGCCTAATAATACATCACAAACATCAAGGGGAGAAACATAATATCTCATCCATGACAGGCTTGATGTTGTATCGAAGGAGACACTACTGGCTCACGCGAAGATCCCATCCTTGGTGAAGCCACCCGATGGTGTACAGTTGGGGATGTGTTATGGTCGGTAAGCCTAGCCACTTCACAACCTCTGCCAAAATGAGTTTCTTTGGCTCCCGATATCGATAATGAACTATAGCGGGGAATCCTTTACCCACATCTGGGAGTGGAAGAGGCACTCCTCCTCCTCTGGATCTTTGGGTTCCTCTTTCTGGATCTTCGTGGTGGCGATAGTGGCGTTGGGCTCCGCATTGATAATTTGCTTCCATTTTTCATTTCCCTTGTCGGGTTCTGACTAAGATTCAGAACATGGATCTGATTCTGAAGCCTTTAGCTTAGCCACCAGTGACTTCTTGGCTCAACACTCACTTGTGTTGTGAGTGGAGCTCTTATGGAACTCACACCACTTTCCTGTGTCCTTGTTTGGCTTTGCGGTGTTGTTCTTTGCTTGTGCATTTGGTGGGTTTTCCTGGGCCACCCCACCTTGGCTTTGTCCTTTGTTCCGCAGTTTGGAGGCACCTTTCCATTGCTTCTGATTCGCAGATCCAAAGTCTCGCTTATTCTGTTTAAAATTCTGCTCGATCTTGACAGCATATCGATACCCCATGTCAAGCAAGGAGATGTCCAGGAGATCCATCTCATCCTGAATGTACCTATGTAGAAAGCCGCAATATTTGAGTACCAAATGCGGCTCAGAATCCTTGATACCCAACTTTGTTCGAAGGGTTTGAAAAATATTGGTAAACTCTGGCATGTCTTGGTCCCTTCCCTGCTGTAGAGTGGTCCACTTTATGTATTTATCCTCATAGCTTCTGATAGGGTAGTAGTGCTCCTTAATAGAATCTCAGAATGAATTCCAAGTGGGTGCAGCTGCAAACAATGAGGTCATACTTTCATCCTTCTACTTGTAGAAGGTTTCCCACAAGTTCTTAATGTGGGGGGCAACTTTGAGAAGAGCAAAAGTAATCATTTCTTGCCCGGAAAAATCATGAACAAAAAAATACCCTTCTAGCATAGTTAACCATTTATCTATAGCATTTGCATCTATTTGACCCTCAAATATGGGAATGTCAAATTTAACTTGTACCTTAAAAGGTGTGGCACTTCCAGAGTAGCTATTGGAAGTAGATGTGTTGCCCCTAGGTAGTTGCTGAAGGATCTGGGCAAAGTTGTCCATCATCGCATTCCTTTGTCACTCAAGGGCCTCCTCGAGCAAGATTTTGATAGGATCTCCTGCCCCCTTGTTTTTCTTTTCATCTTCCATGGGAGGCTGTTAGGATTTGCGAGGCTGGTATTGCAAAGGTTTGACCATTTCAAGCCCTAACTCCTTATATCCCAACCTCGTTGGGGACATGCAAAGAAAAATAGAGAAAGAGAAGACCGCTTTGATACCACTGATCTGGATTTAAACGCGAACACAACAAATTACAAACATAACCATAAATACAAAGATGCAACAGAAATAATACTTCGTTTCATTAATGTAAAATAGTGAAATATGCTTACAAATAGAAGTGGAAATAAACTAGCTCGGGCGATGGTAACTTATCTCTGAGAAGAGATGTGGTAGATACATGCCTTTGAAATCCATTGCAATGAGGCTCAAGGGCCATTTTATTATTGAACAATAAGAGAAAACCCTAAACAACCAAAACCCTAACCCGAGGAGATGTTGGGGTTAGTTGGAAATCCAACTTCCCGGGGTCGTGACTTGGTCATATTATCTCCTTTTGACGTGCATGATACCCCATTTGAATGATATCTTCGAGGACTACGATGGAAATATGAATTTATTTACATATCATTAGCGGTAAATTTCTAAAAAAATGTCGTTTAGGGCCTCAAAATAGCTCCGGAAGTTTAGGACCCGAAAAACTGCTAAAAACAGTAAACTGTTCTACAATTAAGGAAACTGAAAAACTAAAAGAAACAAGGGTGGGGGTCCAAGTGGAATTGATGGGTGGCCACAAATATCCACCTGGATTAAGGCAACTTGATATGCAGTCAAATCATAGGAATAACTTCAAGCTCCAAAAATGTGATCATGAGGAACCTTCTTAAGCAATAGTTGTGCATAAGTCATCTTTTGATGATCCAACTCAAACAATTTTTATTTCATATTTAAATCCAAAAATGATATTGCCTCTAAAGAAAATGGAAGACTTACTTGATGATGAGAGTAATGTTAGTAATGGAAGATTTCCATATTCTTTGTAATGACTTACTTCATCAAGGAAGACTTCTCATCATAAAGGAAGAGTTCCTCTGAAGATATTGTTAATGATAATGATTTCAGATTAAAAGTGGATTTTGTACTAGTAACTAAAAGTGGATTATTCTTATCATCAAGGAAGTTTTTGAAATCATTACAAAGAAAACGAAAATCCCCCTTAGCTAAGTTGTAAGGTTTATAGTCCAAAATTACACACATGGTTTTTCTTGCATGTATTCAATAATTACTAAAGGGCATTGACAAAAAAACTTAGATTGCCAAGTTAACTGAACATGGATAAATATTCAAATGTTTATATATAAACATCACCAATCACATGCCATTTTATTAGGCCAACCTATACTATATTATTTCATAATACATTATTTGACAATGACTATTCAACTTAAAGGGGCTTTATGTACAACTGTCATCAATGGCAAGTGGGAATTCAAACATCTCCATTGATAGTTGGGAATTCATACATTGTAATTAATCTGAGGCATAATATTTTCAATAGTTATTTTTAGGATGATGTTAAATTTGTAGTTGATTTCATTGGACCACTATGTTGTATGAATGACTACGTGGAAACAAATAGATGATGTTTAAGAGAGATATATGAAAGAATTATCTATGTGAGAAAATTAAATCCATCACCAATAAGATAGGTCCCAACTTATATCCACAATTAAAGTTATGTATAAATGGGCATAAAACAAGTTGATCACACTTCAACTTATGGCATCTTATTCCTTGAATCCAAAATATGATATTGAAGCAAGAAGGTCCCCTTTCAAAAAAAAAATACGGGTAATAGAGGGATTCGTGAATATAATAAGTAAAGTTGATTGTACATTTGAGAGGAGGCATCCATCATCCAATGATAGTTTGCTGAACGTTTATGTGGTCAAGGGGAAATTGGCACAAAGGAGGTTAAGTATAACAAGTTAGGCTGCATAGGTTCAATAGATTGGTGTGCACTTCATAGTAGACATATCCAAAAGCTTCAAAGGTTTGATATATGATTGTCGTCCCAAATTTCTAGGTCCTCAACCATATGAGAGGAATTGTACTTGGAGTTTTTCACTCAATGAAGAGAAAATGATTGGGATAAAAGATGCAAGAAAATCCAGTTTACAAAAAAAATTCCCCTCAAATCACTTCCTAGAAAGACCTCTGGCACTATGAAGGTACTTCTAAAAGATGGTATAAATTTATGGTGAAGCATCTATCTCCTACACCCTTTTTTACACAAAGAAATTGGTGGAGTTGGGAATCTAGATATATATGCTACAAATAAAGTGGATTCTCTATTTGTGTTCTAGTATGATATTCTATTGGTTATTACAGGTTGTAGCATTTATCATTGGAGCAATCCCACAAGCAAAGGCTTTACTTGTTGGTGTATCTTATCCTCTTCGATCAATCCAAGACTCCATTTCCTTATTGGGGTATGCATCTGTGTGATCAATCTTTAGTAGTCCATCTATTATAATGTTGAATTTTATTTTTATAATAACATGTGAAAATTATAATTGCTAACTCTGATTGGTCATGTTGAATGTATATCGTTGAAAAACATGAGAATTTAGTTCTTGAATCAACTTACTTTCATTTTTCTTAGGTTTTTTTTCAAGTCTATTTGTTTATGACCATTTCAAAATTTATTGATATTTGGTTGTTGGAAATGAATATGAAATACTAGAATCAAGCATTGACACAACTGTATTTTTTATTATCTCTGTATCTTTAGTGTAGAGATGGAACCATCCCAGGCATAACCCTTGTACTGGGAGGAAATTTAGTTAAAGGTATTCTATATTTGTCTTGAAGATGTTTCTGGTCCTAATGTAACATTTTTGTTTAGTCTAGATGTGAAAGTTCTTTATTTTGTTGATCTTAATAATGTGTTATGATGAATAGTAATATATTTTATTTTTCTTTTCATTTTGGAATGATGTATAATCTAATGCATGGATATCTTTTCCAATTTAAGCTCTTCAAAGCTAATACATGTGATTATTGTATGGGTTATCAGTGTAAATCTCGTATTACTTCCATTGATTGGAAATAGTAGTCTAAGAAGCGACAAATGCAAAAAGAGAGAGATAAGAGAACCGACCTAGTGATACCCTTAAGGCTAATATCTCGCATGAGACACACACACAGGCTGATGGTCAAGTCTTTAAAACTGGTGAATTCACCTATAATGCCTTGGCACCACAATGATAATGATTTGAAGTGTGATGAAACAATATTTATGTGTAAATTGGAGTGTAACCAATATTAAGTTGAAAACTTATATTGTAATACTTGATATTTCATATAATATAATTTATGTGGTTGAAATTATTTATAGTTGTACTTGATATTATTTAGTATTGTATTTAGCATATGTAACTTTGTGTTTTCATATTAGAGAAACATGCACATTGTAAGGCATTTTGTTTAATCTAGTCATAAAATCATACTAATTAATTTATGTTGATTACTAATGAACACAAAAAATCAATCTAAAACTATTAAATGAATAATTAATATTGACTGATGATGAACACAAATAAAATGAATATACAATGGCTAAATTAGTTGATTATAATGATTATAAATGAAAGTAAATGAAATGAATATAACCTACTAAATCATTTGTTTATATAATGAATATGAAACTACCAAAAAAGACAAACGACTAGTGTAAATGACAAATTTGTGATTACAAATAACAACTAAATTTTGCATATATATGATTATTAGTATCTAATTTATAGTGTCCTATAACGTGACTGAATTTAGCCAGATTTCTTTGATCATCAATTGGTTTAAAATGTCGACTAAAATTTGCATATATATGACTATTAATAGCTAATTTATAGTGTCTTATAACGCGAACAACATTTTGGTCATTAATTGGTTTTCTCGGGTGTTCATATAGTAGTATATTTTGTTGCGTATTTAATCATTAATTGTTGCAATTATAGCTAAATTAGCGAATATATTAATGAAAAATTGATGAAATATACTACTAGACAATAAAATTGAGACAACCAATTAGTGACTAAGCTAAATACAACTAAAAGTTAGTCGCATTATAATATACTGTAAATTAGCCAATATTGGTAATCGATTGAAAAAAGGTCATTTATATGCAAACTTTAATCTTTTTTTAGTAATTAAATAGCCATTTTGTACTAGTGTAGGTTTTAAACTACTTCTCTGCCACTTTTCAAGCAATTTCGCTTATTTGGTAGTTCACTTTTCAGAATTGTATACCATTAATTTTCCAACATTTTAGGCCTTCTGTTCCAAACTCTTTTTAGAGTTTCAAGTTGCAATTGAGCCCCACTTTGGCCTTTGTTAGACCATCATTCAATGTCCTTTATTAGTGCCCTTTCATCAGTTGGTTGGATTTCTAACCTTTTAGCTTAAATTTTAGTCATTCTTCGTTGATTGTTTCTACATAAAGTAGGCCTCCTTGACCATAAATCCCATCCGCTTTGGCCCTTGATCTTGTTATATCCATTTTGCTTCCTTATTTTTGTTCTTTTTGTGTTGTTTTTAGCCTCGATGGGTGAGAAATAGAGTATGTTTGAATTTTTTTAACTTTCTATTCATTTTAGTTAAGTTTTCAATTATGCAATTTACTTTTCAACAACACATTTTATGTTATATACAAACCAGTTACAATTCACATATTTGCACACACACTTCGCACCTTAAGTGAATGGGAGCATGGTTAGCACCTCCAATCTAATAAAATTAAAAAAAACCCTTAATCTAAGACACATAGATCTAAGCCCACTTGGGCATTAGGAAAAGAAATCTAATAAATAGGTTAGGGTTGGTGGGGGTAGGCATCCCAATAATGTCCACCAATCACTTTATATTGAGACATAATTTTTGTCCTCTTAGGGTGCTTGAAATCCTCCACAATGCAACAGTCCAAATTCAATGTTAAGGAGAAACCGACTAGAGGGGATAAGACTTAGGCCAAGGATACTGGTGGTTCCCCTTAAAGCTACTCACTTCATGTTCAGGAATCCTAGTTTGCAACTGCCATCTAGAAGCTGAGATTCACTCACCCCAAATGGAAAGAGGCAACCATAGTTGCCTTTATTAGGATTAAATCACCTATAGGTGGTGGTTGTGGGAAGAAACCATCACTCTTACCCTACCTTCCACTCAATTCTTTTCGTTCAGACATCAAATCTTCCAAGCAAGAAATTGTGTGGAAGGCCATTGAAACATAGATCTCAGGTTTGTTTAAGGTGTAGTTAACCTTTAGGCTCGGTGTCATTTTTCTCTTTATAAGATGAGTTTTTAAATTTGAGTAGCAATACATTGTAGTTAAATTACACTTTTCACCATCGCACAAGTGTTTTCTTACTCTCTTTTGTTTTTTTCTTCATCCTTTTTGTTATGAAACTAGCTCAAGAAAAAGATAGAAAAGATAGATCAACGCCTTAAAATTCAGCCTCTTCGAGGGGGCAACCTCCTTTACATTACATAAATGAACAATTCTTCAATGATTCAAATGACAACCTCCTTTCTATATATAGGAGTCTAAGGAGTCACAATATAACCCAGCCGACCTAACAATAATAATATAAAGCCACAAAAATAACAATAGAGGGATTCTATGGGGCACAGTAATAACAATATGGGGACAATAGGGGCACAACAATATTAATAAGGGGTACAACTACAATAGTAATGGGGTAATCACTAGTATTATAGAGACCCAACAGAGAATACACCAGAATGATCAATCATTCATTTTGCTAGAGCAGGGTTCTTAAGCAAAAGTGAATCAGTGATCAGCAGCGAGGGGCAGTGAGTACTGGACAGAGAGGCAGAGACAGTACTGAGATACCAGAGCAGAAGCAGAAAGAGTGAGAGCAATAGCTAGTTCAGGCCACGCAGAGCCCAGCAGAGACAGCGCAGAGGCCAGAGGGATTATGTCATCCACACAGACGCTGCTGGAGTGACGCATAGGGTCCCAGAGGCTGCGCAATGCCTCAAAGAGCTGACAGAGAGGGTCTTGGGGCTAACGCAGAGGCCAGAAGGGCCAGCGCTGAGCTTTAGAGTCGTCAGAGAGGGTTTCGTGGGACAGGTTTTCTGAATACCTGTTTCTGAATATAGAGGTATAGTTGCCATGTATTTTTCTTTGTCGAGTGAGCCGATTAGGCACCTAGTTGTACTCAAGGAAATATTGAATAATAATAAACCCTCAAAATAGTTGCACCGGTTTTCCCGCATTAGGTTTTTCCGTGGACATTTATCCAAAAATAACAGTGTCACTCGTGTGTTTGTTTTCTTTCAGTTGTTGATCTGTAAATGTTGTGATTGTATTGTGTTTATTTTGGTATTTAAATGTTTTAAATAACTTGTTCAGAATTTACAAGTAGAAGAAACAAACCAACCAACAGAATACAGATTAATTTTCTAACAAATAGACTTACAAAATTCAACATGGTATCAGAGCGAGGTTACAGATCACAGGAAAGCTGAAGGCATCAGCTAAGCAAAACATTCGCAGCAGAATCAGCTGTCCTAAGTGATAGTAGTTGACCCTTGTTGAAGCAACAAAGGAAGGATTGACGCAGAGGGACTGCGTCATCAGTCTGGACCTGAGAGAAGCCAATGCAGAGGCTGAAGAGGGCAGAAACAGGCTCATACAGAGCCACGCAGAGCCCAGGAGGGTTGATGCAGCTGGCTGAGTGAGTTGTTTTGTTGGTGTCGGGATTGCGCAGAGCCAAGAGGCACAATCCTTCAATTGCTGGGGTGAAGGAAGTTGTGGGCAGTTTGCAAGAGCGAAGTTGGTGCGGTACTGTGGTCAAAACAGTACGTAATAAGGCAAAACCAAAGTAGATGGAGTTGCTGCCGAGGCGGATTTCTAGCCAAGGAATCTGGATTAGTGTTGCAGTTGCACAAACGATCAGAGAGGGGCTTGACGGTTGGCAAGAGGATTTCCAAGAGGGAAATCGGGACTCAGAGGGAGTCCAGAAGAGAACTTCCAGACGAGAAGTAGAGAGACTCGGAGGAGTCGAACCGAGAACATACACACGGGAAGTAGAGAGACTTACGAGGAGTCGAACTGAGAACTTCTAGACGAGAAGTAGAGAGACTCAACAAGAGTCGAACCGAGAACTTCCAAACGGGAAGTAGACTCAGCAGAAGTCGAACAGAGAACTTCCAGACAGGAAGTAGACTCAGTAGGAGTCGAATAAAGAACTTCTAGATGGGAAGTAGACTCAGCATGAGTCGAACAGAGAACTTCCAGACGGGAAGTAGACTCAGCAGGAGTCGAACAGAGAACTTCCAGACGAGAAGTAGACTCAGCAGGAGTCGAACAGAGAACTTCCAGGAGGGAAGTATAGAGACTCGAAGGAGTCGACAAGAAGAGCAGAGAGATGGCCATGAATGGGCTGAGGGATCAGGACAGGTTGGATGAGGCATCCAACTTTGTCATCTGGAAGGCCAGGATCCTAACTGTTTTGTGCAGTATGGCACAGAGAGGTGTGCAATGGTGCGAGATGCAGGGAGTTGCTGTAGCAGTACAGAGGTCAATAGAGGGAGCACTTGTTAGCGACAGGGAGAGCTTCAGCATCAAGAGTGTTTCTAGCCTGACAGGGATGTCAAAAGTTGGGTAGATCAGTTACTTACTTCTCAGTAATTGAGTTGCAGTGCAGTAGCATGATGCAGCATGATGAGAGGGGATGCAATTCAGATGCAGTGCTGGGAGGATGGACCAGCAGCAGCACGGATGCAGAAGGAGTTGTCATACGGCTGCAACAATGGCAGTGGTAGGGCCATAGGCAGCAGTATAGGATGCAGCAGTACAGGGGATGTTGAGCAGGGAGGCGTAGCATCAGCACAGGTACCAGTGTCGGATAATCAGTGTGATGCTCAGTGTGGAGTATTATTAGAGCACAATCCTCGCTAAGAGGGAGTGTTGATTCCGGGTAGCATCAGATGTGCTCTAGCCATGAAAATTGGTGGAGAGGCTAAAGCACATGAGATCTCCAAGACTCAGAAATGGTTTGGACAGATTGTACCCGGTTTGGGAGTTATTAAAATAATTAATATTTTTAATGGAGTTCCTAAGTCTAAACTTAGAAAAAATAAATATTAATGGGTATTAATATAAAACTAGGTTAGAAGGTTCCAAAAGTCATGGATCGAGCCAAATCTAATGTTAGCTGTTGATTAGAGATTTAATCTCAGTCGTTGATGGACCAACAGGAAAAGTATAAGAGGAGGCTTGAGGGTCAATTGGAGAATACACCAGAGTGGTCAATCATTCATTTTGCTAAAGCGGGGTTGCTAAGAAAAAGTGAATCAGTGATCAGCAACGAGGGGCAGTGAGTACTGGACAGTGAGTACTGAGAAACTAGTGCAGAAGCAGAGAGAGCGAGAACAGCAGCCAATTTAGGCCACACAGAGCCCAACAGAGACAGCACAAAGGCCAGAGGGACTACGTCATCCATGCAAAGGTTGCTGGAGTGACGCAAAGAGTCCCAGAGGCTGTGCAATGCCTCAAAGGGTTGACACAAAGGGTCATGGGGCTGACGCAAGTCAGCAGGAGGCTGACGCAGAGGCCATAAGGGCCAACACTGAGCTTCAGAGTCGTCGGAGAGGGTTTCGTGTGACAAGTTTTCTAAATACCTATTTTCGAATATAGAGGTATTGATGCAGTGTATTTTTCTCTGTCGAGTGAGCCGGTTAGGCACCCAGTTGTACACCAATTTTCCCACATTGGGTTTTTCCGGGGACATTTATCCAAAAATAACAATGTCACTTGTGTGTTTGTTTTCTTTCAGCGTTGATCTGTAGATGTTGTGACTGTATTTTGTTTATTTCGGTATTTAAATGTTTTAAATAACTTGTTCGGAATTTGCAAGAAGAAGAAATAAACCAGTAGAATACAAATTAATTTTCTAACGGATAGACTTAGAAAATTCAACACAAAGACCCGACGGCAGAATGGAGAACCTCAAAAAAAAACTATGTCTAAAAGCCTTAATTGCAATTGCAATGAACTTGACAAAGTGTTGATGCCAAAGGCGGGGATTAGAGAACTAGGCTATGATACCAAAGTATCGAACAAAGTTCGTTTACACACATCAAATAGTCCAAGATATTTGGAATATAGTAAAAGAGCCAATTTTAAGAATAAAGAATAATATTGTATAAATGTATGAATGAAGAATATCAACGATTACAAAAGAGGGCCATGTTCATATACTAAGAAAGGTGCCTCTTCATGAATATTCATGTCCTTTGAAACATGTCTCTTCAATAATAACTAATTATCTAAATTATCACTATTATGATTATTATTATTTATATTATTTTTATATATTATATTCATAACAGGAATGCAATTTATACAAATAAAAGGTCATTTGAGCCCCACCAAGACCATATGAATGAAGATGTTGGGCATTGTACTACAAATATACTTCTGCATGACTCATATGATTTAGTAGAATCCTGCACTATCACATAACTCATATTTGCATCATGCATCGAAACTCCAATTTTACAAAAGCAGGATATGCAATTTACACACATGAAAGGTTATTCAAGGCTCAAGCCACACCTATGAGGGAACAAATTGGGTGTTACACTACCAATATATTTGTACATGATGCAATAAGTCCTACCTGAAGTTAAGCATTCTTTACCATATGCGTTAGAATTTTATTTGCAAAAATTTTCATATCAATATGCATTCTAACCCATAACGTTAACATATGTACTACGTAGAACTAAATACCTTCATACTCCTATCAGCAAGATACTATCCATCAAGTCCACAAGAGATGTAAGTTCTAAGAGTAGATTAGAAATTTGATAAAAGCATTTTATTGTTTCAGCAAAATGCCAAAAACTAACATATATGGATTTCACAAATATCCATAATTTTTAAAGCCATTGGCAAGACACTTACAATCAAATTCACGGGCAGTGGCAATTCCAAGGAACAAACTGCAGGTGTTCTCCCCTTCCGAAGAATGAGTACCATATGCTTATCCAAAAACACAGCATCCTCAATCCACATGTCTGAGTCATCAATAAAGACATTCTGCAAATAATGACAGATATATAGGTCAGGAAATAGAGACATTCTGCAAATAACAACACGTAAATAGGTCAGGAAAATAATGCAAATGGTAAAAATAAAGCTGGCCAGAATACATTAGGAAAGAGATGAAAGATATTGGATAGCATGTCTATCGCTACAGTAGCAAAAGTAAGTATTTCCGCCACTATTTCCTAAAATCATCAATAACAATGACTAAAGACAGAAGATCCCTGAGAGTGCCTAAATCATATTGTTCCTGAAAAGTTTGTCAACTAAATAAACCAGGATTACAAACATGCCTACGAGACAGGCAAAAAGCAATCATATTTTGTGATAGTCGCAATAAAATTAGATATCAATATCATTGGCCCTCATGATAGTCTGAAAGTTATAAGAGTAGTACCTATTAAACTCATGAGAATTTTACGAGTATGACTAGAAACTTCAAAAGGCACCAGTTTAATTCTAGCTGGTTAGGTATTCTTAACACCCAACGTGAATTTATTCGAAATTCATATTGGGGATCCAGTAGTGATGTTTTGCAGATATATTACAAGAATACCTTGTCAAAGGTTCATCATTCAGCATTGATGGTCATGGATACACTTCAGGGTCAACATAACATTATGAAGCTCACCATTTAGCATCAATGGTTCAGGAATATATTAGTCTTAGCACATGGTTGCAGATCTTTTATTGCTTAGGGGTTGAGGATTGGACAGGTTCTTGGGAGGTGGTTCATAACTTCATAGTAAGGATGTCCAAAGGACATATCATCCTCATACTAGTACACAGATGGACAGCTTTCAGCATAGTCAGCACTATTTTTAGCAAATTCCTCCATGTCTTTCTTTAGGAAGTTGCCTCATCCATATTATTGTCATGCAGTGGTTGGAGAAGGCATGGGAGGATGAGGGCAACCAGATGGGTACTACCTTCAGATTCTTGATTTGGCTACTTTTATCAAGTTTCTATTTATAAAAACTTGGTCTTTTCCAACAGCAGATAACAGTTATGGGCCCGTAAGAAAGGATACTTTCAAATTTTCAAGATTGTCAATCTTGGAAGACTTTATTTTAATAAATTTATCATTCTTGAAATCTAACTGTAGTTTTGGATTCTCGCTGGAAGTACACATGATTTTCTTTTGGTGGCATTCCAAGCTCAAGGTTGGTCAAAACATGATCTGAAAATTGAATTTTGATGCGTATGGATGTTACGAATAAAATATATATAAATGATTATAATAATGATTAGTTAATAATAATTAGTTAAACAAAGAGGCATGTCTAAGGAGACATGACCGCTCGTGAAAGGGTCCTTACCTGGCTATATATACAAGACCCTCCCTCTCAATTGCATCATCATTCTTATTCATACATATTATATATATTCTTGTATCTCAATGGAGATCTTTATATTCCAAGTCCTCTGGAGTATTTAATGTGAAGAACGAACTTTGTTCGCTTCACTTGGTATCAAAGAAATTCGATCCTCTAGCCGCTCACCGCTACACAAAACTAGTCTGATTCAGGTCCTTGACAGTTAAAAATCGTCAACCTTGATGTCGTCGTCACTGAAACACTCGCTACACAAATTGGAGTTTCTCCATCTTCGCCAATAGGCCCTTGGTAAAAAACAAAAAAAATCATATAAAAATATACTACTAAAAAAAAATAGTCTGATGTAGGGTTGCAGGGGAGCGCCACCCTTCCCCCCTTAATCCCGATCCCAGTCCGCGCTCCATTGAGGAGCAGGTCAGGAGCGACCGCTCCCTAGTTTTTCGGGATTGGTGTCTAGAGCGACTTTTCCAACCGAGCGGTTGGGGAGCGGGCGCCCGCGCAGCAGAGAGAGAGACGACAACGGTGTAGGAGAGAAGGAAGGGAAGGGGGGGAATAAATAGACCCTTTCTCCTCCCATTATTCACTTCATCCCATTGAGAGAGAGAAAGAGAATTTGGAGAGAGAGCAAGAGAGTTTGGAGAGAGTTTGAAGCAAGGAGAGGAGCTTGGTGAGAGAGGAGTTTGAAGAACTTGCAAGGGGAGATTGGAGCTTGGGATTGGAGGCCAAAGAGATAGGATCTACACTCTAATCTAGCAAATTTTTTTTATGTCCACTGTTAAATAAATAAATAAATGAATTTCTCTATTTCCCATTCCCATTCCCATTCCATTTTTTTGCAAATTCAAAACTTCAAATTTCAAACATCATGGTTATATTGCTTGGCATTTTCTTCTTCTTGGTTCCTTTTTTGGTTATTATGGTGTTTGAAAGTAGAAAAAGGAGGGTTGAACATGAAAAAGGGGATGAAGAAGTGGGTTATAGTGGATTTGATGAAAACACTGGAGAGGAGTACCTTGGTGAGCAGGAGTTGGAGGAGAGTGAACATGATTCAGCTCAAAAAACTAAACAAGACCAAACCCAATTGTGGAAAATTGTTACTAGGCCTGAAGTAGGGAAAGGGGGTGGAACCACTAAATTTCACTGCCCCCATTGCAACAATAATTACACAGGTTCATACACTCATGCCAGAAAGCACCTCTGTGGGAAAAGGCCATGGGATGGAGATAAACAAATAGGAAACAAAACTTGTGCAAGTGTGTCAGCAGCAGAGAGAGCCAAATACATAAGGGAAGAGAAGGAAGCCCAATACAAATCTAAAAAATCAAAGGGTTTCTTTGAACCAAGCTCACAATCACATGCACAAAGAACTCCTTCAGCATCCTCCCATGGCGGTGGATATGGAGGCACAAGGTCACCAAACATCTCTTTAAGGTGTAGAACCATACCAGATTTCCTTGATGAAGGGTATAGGAATGATGTGGATTCAAAAGTTTACCGATTTTTCTATGTATGTGGGATACCATTCAATGCTCTTTGCTCACCTTATTGGCATGAAATGGTTTCTACCATAAATGATGCCCCTAAAGGATACAAGAGCCTTGGGGATGACAAGGCTAAAACCATTGGACTTGATCATGAAAATCAAAAATATCACATTATTTGAGTAGAATGACAAATTCTTGGACTGAGCATGGGGTGCCATTGTATCTGATGGATGGACAAATGTAAAAGGCAAGCCATTGATAAATGTACTTGATGTGTCTGTTAGTGGTGCCATCTTTCTTTCAACATATGATTACTCAAACAAGTTCAAGACAGGCATCAACATTGCAGAACCATTACTTGAAACAATTGAATGCGCTGAGCCATACAATGTCATCAAAGTCATCACTGATAATGCTCCTAATTGTAAGTCAGCAAGAGCAATTATTGAGGATAAATACCCCAACATATTTTGGTCTGGGTGTAATACCCCAATATATTTTGGTCTGGGTGTTTGGTTCACACAATGAACCTTTTGATGCATGATATTATTAAGAACAAAAACCAACAATACAAATGGATTGGTGATTTGCACAAGAGAGGCAAACAAATGATAAAATTTATTACAATCATAGCAATATCCATGTACTTTTCCGCAGTCGCTTAAGAATGGAGTTGTTGAAGATTGCGAAGACTAGATTTGCTAGCTTTTACCTCACCTTCAAGCGCCTTATGAAGGTAAGAGAGTCATTGGCTAGCATGGTATCAAGTCCACACTGGCAAGTATTAAAGGAAAGAGCTACAAATGCAGCTGACAAGCAAGGTTTTGAACAGGTGGACAAGACCGCTCTTGATGGTCAGTTTTGGGCACGTGTGAGGCAAGTATTGGAATTCACCAAGCCCATTTATCACATGATTTGCTTCGCAGATACAGATAAACTAGTGATTGGGGAGGTGTATGAGCAGATGGATACCATGTTGCGGCAAATAAAAGATATTGTTCAGAAAGATGATCCCAACTTGTATACATTGATTCGCAATCGTGTGTGTACACGGTGGAATAAACTTAAGGTTCCACTACATGCCTTGGTGTATATCCTTACACCAAAATACTACTCTCCATCTTGGTTGGGCCAACTTGCACCTAGGGTGGGGTTAGGGTCAAACCCCATATAGATCAAGAGGTATCTACAAGATATTTGCAAGCATTAGACAAGTTGATACCTGACAGGGAGGAATGTGCTAATTTGCGTCTTGAATTAGACAAATACTTCAGTTGCACTTGTCTGTTTGGTTCTTTCCATGCAATGGAAGATAAAGACAGATTTGATGCTCTCACATGGTGGGAAGCATATGGCGGCCACGGACTTTTCCCGAAATTGTCAAAAAAAAAGTTCTCTCACAGGTTGTAAATACTTCTTCTGCAGAGAGGTGTTGGAGCACCTACAGCTTCACATATAATGTGAGAAGAAACAAACTCAATGAAAACCGGGCAAAAAACTTGGTTTATGTGCACTACAACTTGAAGTTGTTGAGTCACTACTGTGATCGGGCTTATGAGGATCCAACATATAAAATTTGGGAAACCACCCAAAGGAAGATAATTTGGAGGATGGCACTATACATCTTGAAGAACTGGAAGCAGAACTTATGAGAGAGGAAGATGAGCAACAACCATGTCACCCCCACCATCCAGTAGTAGTGCTCGAGTTCCAAGTCTTGTTCCTTTACTATCGCCACCTCCATGTACATCCTCACGTGGAGGGCATGTGCCTTCTGGTTCTGGTTGTGGGACTGTGTGGGAGGAGACTCCTAGAAGACAACCACGACCTGCTCAGAAATTAGACATTATTTGTGGTGGCAAGAGGAAGATGTAGATGATAAATTTACTTGTCTTTTCTAGTTTCTAGTAGTTTTTAGAACTGTTGACTCTTTCATATTTATTATGATATTTTTTGTAAACAATATATGACAATTTAAGTTTGAAGTTTGAAGTTGGCAATTATAACTCATTGGTA
>APFE031381687.1:142425-157894 GCA_000404065.3 Pinus taeda | reverse complement strand
GATAATTTGTTTACTATAACATAATAGAAAGCTATATTAATAGTCCAAAATCTAAAATTTAAAACTTTTTTTTTGTAACCTCGGCAAGACTACATCTTCAACATGTCCAATATATCAATTCTCTATGGTTGTGAACTATGACCCAGCCGTACATCCCAAATATAGTGGAGATAAATTGAGCATGCAGTTGAGACAAATTGAGAAAATTCATAAGCGTTTGATTACAAACAAGTTCAGAAGCATTTGATTACGCTATCTTGTTAAGTGAAACCAAGATTGCTCCTATTGAAGCAATTACTATGGTGGGAGTCATAAGCTATTTAAAAAAAAGGAGCAAATGGAAGATGTTAGATGGCCTAAAGTTGGCTTTTTGTGCAAGAGCAAAAAAACTTGGATGCAACAAAATAACAAATGGTTTAGTAAATAGGGTATTTGCTTGAAACTGTGTCCCATAAACAACAAAGAGATAAAAGCTTTTGTTATGGAAAAATTCCACAAGCTACTTGGGACAAGAAGCTAGGAAGAAAGAAAAAATATTATATCAAAGTGTTTAATCCCACTCATAGTAATCAACCAAAAGGATATATAGAGGCCAATATCTCTTGGAGATCCAAAATTCTCATTGCTCACTTAAGGACTAATTCTCATCAACTCCCTTCTGAAACAAGGCGCTCCAAAAGGCCAAAAGAAGTGCGGGAGGAAAGAATATGCATTTTTTGTTCTTCCAGAAAAGTGGAAATAGTAAAACATTTCATTTTAGAATGTGAGGCCTTCAAAGACAACAATGAAAGTTATGCAGATATGCTGACAACTAGCTCTTGGGATAATCTATTTACCGAGCGGTTTGAGGTTGGGAGCATTTATTTTGAAGTTTCACAGAAAAATGGCCGAATACATCAAGTAGATGAAGAAGCAATTTGTCCCATAGGCTATCTTTAACCTCGCGGATGTTAAAATATTTTCTTTCTTTCTTTTTTGAAGGAATTCCTTAACAAAGTATTCAATCACCATCTATATATTTATCCAAGATAATGTAAACAAAAATTTAAAAATATTAATATATTTAATACATTTTCTTAAATAAAAATAATAAAATATAATATATTATATTATATATATGTATGGAGTTTTTTTTGAAGCAAGTAAAAGAGTAACGTGTATAGGGAAATATCATGGCTAGTGGGACGAGAAGAACACCATAACGTCGCAATAAGCTTGAATGGATCAAACGGTCATCGTAATTCTATAAGGATGGGTGCGTCTTTCAAGTGGATCTGCGGGTGAGGTTTGTACTTGCACCACCATACCCAAAACGTAGTTCATAAGGAAGCCTCGTCTTTACAAGGAAGACCACGGGTATCAAGTGATTAAAGTTGACTTTCAGAAATTTAACATGTTGAATTAGTTTTTAAATAATTTTGAAAAGTGTTTGGAAATATTATATTACTATAAATTATTTTAAAAGGACAATTAATGTATTTAATTATATCTACTAAAGTTTTAAAATAATTTTTGAAAAATAGTTTTAATATAATATAAGTATAAATAATTAAGAAAAGGTTTGGAAATATATATTATTATAATCATTTAAAAGGAAAGTTAATGTATTTAGTTTTAAATAATTTTGAAAAATGGTTTAAAAAATTAATATAGATAAATAATTTAAATTTTAGATAAATTTAATAAGCAAAAAGGATTGTTGTTTAATGGCAGCCTGAGTTTATAATAATTTATGATAAAAGGATTATAAAGTATGACCTCAAAAGTGTAGATGTTTCATTAAAAAAACAAATGAAAAAAAACAATAAAAATCCTTCAAATTTTAAATGAATCTCGAAAATAAACTATTATTATATTAATAATAATAAAGATAAAGAACTACTATGTTGATGTGTTTAATATGAATTCGAAGAATATGGAGATCTTTTAAGACCCAACAAATGTGTGACGTATATATAGAAATGTCATGGGTAATAGGTTGAGAGGACCCTATAACGTGGGAAGAAGTCTCAATGGATAAAACGGTCATCGTAATCCCATATGCATCGGTGCAATTTATAACCGAGGTTGATGTCTAAGTGAGGTTTGTACTTCGACCACCTTGCAAAAGGTAGTTCATAAGGAAGCCTTGTGGATATTAAAATCACGGAATCAAATATATTTTACAAGGAAGCCCATAGTTATTAAGGGATTAAAGTTGAATTTTCATATTTAATTTTTTTTAAATAATTTTAAAAAAATGCAAATAATATATAATATATATATATATAATATATATATATATATATATTATATATATATAATATATATATATTATTTTAAATATTGTTAAAAAATAAGTGAGAAATAATTATAAATTTGGTATTTTTCTTTTAGTTCTATTTTTTTCTGGTCAAAGAACTTCTATTATATTATCAAAAAAATGAAGATAACATAGTAGTGGTCAATGACTTTCTCAAGCTTACATTGATCGGATTGGTTTGCTAGGGGAGTTTGATCATGGTGCAAAAGTTTTTTCCATTCGAATCCCACTTCTTGGGATAACAAAGCCATACATCCCAAAATAGATACAAAATCAGCAAGCAACCAGTAAATCACATATCAAGGTGGTGGATGGAAAGGTTGGACATGGAAAACAACCATTGGATCATTTTCTTCATGGACATGGAAATCTATATGCTCTAGTATCGCTTCAATCTCACCTAGACGATCGTTGGTCTGACATTGGCTTTGGTGCACAATGGCTAATTGCTCCAAGATCTCATTCTGGCTGTATTGTATGTCATCGATATAAGCCACTATCTCATTCTGGCTATATTGTATGTCGTTTATATAAGCCACCAACTCATTCCCGTCTTCATATATATGTTCCTTAGAGATATCCAGATTGACTTGGATTCCTCATAGTTGATCAACCATTGTATCCAAAGAGGGAGGTTGAACAAAGAGGCTTGGAGAACAGGGTGGGTCCATGGCAATCTCGCCTTCGAGTACCATACCCCATACTCCTCATCATTTTGGTCTTTCACTTTGTTCCCCCTTGCTCCTCGCTACCCTCGATGGCCCCCACCTCTTCAACCTCGATGGTCCCCACCTCTTCGAGGTCTTCCTCACTGGCAAAGCATCCATGTAAGAAACAATGCACAATGAACCTACACCTCGAGGCTTCCACCTCTTCCAGCGAGACTCTTCAACACCAAATCCCCTGGATTACAAGGTTCTAGTCTTAGAGATGGCTAGGGCTTGTGAAAGTGAAACTAGCACAGCCTTACTATCCAAGGAAAGCACAACAAAAGGAGACTCACCACTAGCACAAGAAGGACCTACACAAACAACAACTTTCCCAAAGAATCCGATAATACGAGAGTAACCCCAGTGCTTGTGACAATCCCAGGAGACCCCAACTCCCACATGGCTATGCCCCACCAACAAGATAGTAGAAAAAGAAAACCTTGTCACCCAGTCTGAGAAACTCAGAATCAAGATACACCCCAGTCTTGGTCCGCTTGCACCCACAACCAAAACTTGATGAAATTGAAATTAGGGAATTCTTCCAACTTACGAAAGAGAGACCCAACTACACTATGGATAAGGAATCGTCATACTCAGTGCGACCCTGAGCAGGACTTGCCCATTCACAACTCAGAGGAACGAGCCCTTTACAAAAGGAGGAGACTCATTCCTCACCTAGTTTAAACACAACAACAAGAAATAAACGAAACACAACACCAATTATGTTAGACTGACACCCACAAATCAAGAGCACAGTGTTGGTGTTCTTCCACCACCTTGCAAGGAACACTGAGACTCTAACAATAACCAGGAACCAAGAGAGTGAAGATACCTATTTACCAACTAATTCACACACGACCAGAGACCAACAATGAATGGTTAGGCTAGATGACATTGCGTTTAGCTCCTTCCCGCCTCAGGATCCCAAATGAACACCTAAGTTCTCCTTATTCCAACTGTTGCTCGAATGCATCTTCCTACCTCTGTTGCATGGTTCTCGTTCAACTCACTGGTAGAACCTTCATGACATACCGAGCATGAGCTATCACCCAAAATTCCTCTGTTCATTTCTCGACTAAAATTTCCACCTTCACTCATCATAATTTGCATAATAAATATAATCATTCTCTCTAGACTCTTCATTGTCTGGCCTTCTAGCTAGTTGGACTCACGCATTTGCTTACTCATGGTTGTCATGTGTGAGAATGTGACAACCCCAAGGCCACGCTTGTCTCTATTTGATCATCCCAGCGAAGAGGCTATTATCTCCTTCTATCAATCGAGAAATCATGACAATGACACATCGGTCTAAGTCAAATGAGCACAGAGCTGAGTGACAACAAGTTGCAATGTCCCTATTGCCCTCAATCATACCAAATTTGGATAAATTAGAAAAAAAAATATATTGACAATGCATTCTTTATGATCTAAATGAAAAGTGAAGGGATTCTAAAAGTAAGTAGCTCAAAATATTTGGTAACTATATCAAAAGTAATGAGATGTATGTGTAATAGATGTAGATGTTTTATTAATAAATCAACTTTGAAAAATCATTAAAGTCTATTAAATCTTTTAAAATGAAACTACAAAAACTAACTATTATAATAACCAACCATAATAGTAGTAAACTATTTATATACTTGATAAGTTTGAGGTGAACATGGATGTGTTAGTGTATGTATTGAGCCCATTTAGAGTTGGCAAGAATTTTTGCTTATAGGGTGTGTTCAAAAATATTATAATATCCTTCGACAATAATTTTAGGAGAAAGGAATTTCAATGTTTTTACTATAATATCTTTAAGATAATTGAATAAAAAATAATATCTTTAAGATAATTGAATAAAAAAGAGCTTTAATGTAGAATTTTCCCATCAATTATTGAGTTTTCTTTAGAGGGTAATTTATGTGCAATGGCACATTTGATTGTTATTCTTCTATTTCATTTTATAATTTGGTTGTTGTTCTTTTATTTAATCTCATAGTGCACAAAATCCATCATTGAAGTTTATTAATAGTGAAAGTGACAAAGTTTTCATGTTTATGTGCATTCAAATAAATTGCAATAATAATTCAAGTAGTGAAGAAACTTATATAGATTAAGTGTTGTTATGATATAATGTTTAGATGCATAATTTTCAATATCTTTATTGGATCATATTTGTATCAAGATATTTCGTTTTGTAAACTTATATAATGAGGATTTGTAGTGCATACTATTGAAGTAGTAAATTATTGCTTCTAAGAATAGAGTGGAGAAAACAACGATTTTTGTAGTAAAATGATGTTTAAAATATTGAAAAGACACAATTATTTAATAGGAGTATAACATTACATTATCAATTGCGATGTTTTCATCTCAATAAAGAAAAGTAATAAAATGAAAAACACAGGTTAACATAATATGAGTGTGAAGAGGAGGATGTTATTTATGAGGACCCTAAACGTAAAAATACATGCTATTAAGAATGCTTTTATTCCATACTTTAATGTTCTATTCAAGGTGCACATAAAACTCGAGATACCCTCTTAGAGTGGAAAAAGAGATTTTGGAAAACCCAATAATTGTTTAGCTAGAAGTACATTTTAGCATGCAAATAATAAGACATTAACAAACTATATATTTTTACTTTTAAATATGCACAATGATGCTTTGTTATGCTCGGGGAGTTATGTAGATATGTTGTTAATGATTACTAACTAGAAGCAATTCAAACAATTGATTAAATCATAGTTTTATCTTATATTCCTGAAATAGCATCAACTTATAAAATTGTATTATTCGCTAAAAGGGAATGCATAATGTTTCCTTCAAGTTCTACAAAATAGTCATGCCTCCAATAAGACCAGTACAAGTAGATCAAATATATCAAAACTATAAGATAAATTGTGCATGATTTTCGACTCATCAATCCTAAAATATAAGCTCATGATAAGAGTAACAACAAACCATAAAGGGAAATCATCAAACTACCATCATAAGAGTCCCTCACATGCACCTCAAAACCTTTGACAATTAAAGTAACAATCTCAATAAGGTCACCTCCTCCTTTCTCATACTTTGGTAGTTTTTGGAAGGAGAAGTGGGATGTTATGAATAAAATATTCATAAATAACATTAATAAAATAATAACATTGATAATAAATTAAATAATTTTATTAATTAATGATCATTAATTATGAAAGGGAAAATTTCAAAATGTATGACCACTCACCTTCGTGGCTAGATAATTCCTATATAGGCACACCGCCATGAAGGATTGTAATCACCATTCAGTGGATATTAATACAGTAATTTACTTATTACAGTTACATATACGTTTTACACACAAATATTTTTGTGCACCATGTTTCTCTCGCTCATTGTGGTATTAGAGAAACGTTCATCGCACATGTGTATCTTTGTGCTGCCTATACTCATTGTTTTAATCTCTCTGTTACATCCCAATTTTCCATCGCTTGTGTTTCCATCATTGTTCAATTCATAGTCGAACCTGTCTGCTGCCATCTTGTTCTGCACCTTGCTCCCCAGTACCTCTCCCTTTCGCTAACCTTCAAATTTCATCATTCCATTGATTCTCTAACATCCTCTGATCATTGTATATTCTACCAACCATCACATTTCCTATTTCTGCCACAAAACACCATGTATCAACATAGTCTTCCTTCAAAACTTGTGCTTTGCCATTTTTTTTCTCTATCAGTTAAATCCACACTCGAGCTCACATTTTATCCACCATACATCCACTATCTTGTTCCATGCATCCTCATTTCTGCCACTAGACACTGCCTTCGACGAGGTCCTATCTGCGTTCTTTCTCTGACACCCGATCCATATTCCTTCAACCTCAAGACACTAGTTCGATGATCAAATGTCACAACTCTTGCTACCCCGACTAGTTCTCTCTGCGCTTCACGATGATCAATGCAGTGTTCTCTCCTAGTTGACATGCTTTCTCCCTTCTGAACGTTGCAACTTTATGAATTGTTGCATAACGCTATAATAATTGTTTAAAAAGGAAATTATTATTATATTATAAGATAATTATAAAAAAAGAGTGAAGGTGGGGTCCACCAACAAAAAGAGTAAGATGGTGAGCAATGAAGAATTACAAGCAAACGTTGATTGTTACTGAGACAATGTGAACAATATATGTTGTCGCTTCAGTAACATAGAGAAATCACAAGTAGAGTTTAGAGAAGAACAAAAAAGGTTGACATCGATGATGAAGCAAATACTGCAAAAATACTTCAAAATTAATGAAACCACTAAAAGACTTGATGACCATAGCGAAAAACCTAACCAATTAATGGAAAAAGTGAGACAATGTCAACAATGTACATTGTCGCTTCAGTAACATAGAGAAATCACAAGTAGAGTTTAGAGAAGAACAAAAAAGGTTGACATCGATGATGAAGCAAATACTGCAAAAATACTTCAAAATTAATGAAACCACTAAAAGACTTGATGACCATAGCGAAAAACTTAACCAATTAATGGAAAAACTTAACCAAATAATAACATTGATAATAAATTAAATAATTTAATTAATTAATGATCATTAATTATGAAAAGGAAAATTTCAAAATGTATGACCACTCACCTTCGTGGCTAGATAATTCCTATATAGGCACACCGCCATGAAGGATTGTAATCACCATTCAGTGGATATTAATACAATAATTTACTTATTACAGTTACATATACATTTTACACACAAATATTTTTGTGCACCATGTTTCTCTCGCTCATTGTGGTATTAGAGAAACGTTCATCGCACATGTGTATCTTTGTGCTGCCTATACTCATTGTTTTAATCTCTCTGTTACATCCCAATTTTCCATCGCTTGTGTTTCCATCATTGTTCAATCCACACTCGAACCTGTTTGCTACCATCTTGTTCTGCACCTTGCTCCCCAGTACCTCTCCCTTTCACTAGCCTTCGAATTTCATCATTCCATTGATTCTCTAACATACTCTAATCATTGTATATTCTACTAACCATCACATTTCCTATTTCTGCCACAAAACACCATGTATCAACATAGTCTTCCTTCAAAACTTGTGCTCCGCCATTTTTTTTTCTCTATCAGTTAAATCCACACTCAAGCTCACATTTTATCCACCATACATCCACTATCTTGTTCCATGCATCCTCATTTCTGCCACTAGACACTGCCTTCGATGAGGTGCTATCTGCGTTCTTTCTCTGACACTCGATCCATATTCCTTCAACCTTAAGACACCAGTTCGATGATCAAATGTCACAACTCTTGCTACCCCGACTAGTTCTCTCTGCGCTTCATGATGGTCAATGCAGTGTTCCCTCCTAGTTTACATGCTTTCTCCCTTCTGAACATCACAACTTTGTGCATTGTTGCATAACGCTTAACAATTATATATGCCACTCGCATCACTTAACCATCACTCAAGTCATAATGTAAATATAAATATTAATCTCTCTCTCTCTCTCTCTCTCCTCCTCTCTCCTCTCTCCTCTCTATATAATATATATAAATATATAATATATAATATATAGATAATATTTATATATAAAATATTATATTATATATCTTATTATATTTATAATATTTATAATACTTTTATAGTCTTTGATATATATATATACAATAAAATATAATATAATATAATATATAGAATAAGAATAGATCAAAAACTATAAATTAAACTATAAAATATTATAAATATAAATATACAATATAATATAATATATGTATAAATGATAAGATCAAAAAACTATAAATTAATTAATAAATATTATACAAGTTAATTAAAAGAATTGTTATTTATACTAATAAGTTGGTTTGAAAAGGAAATTAGTTATTATATTATAAGATAATAATAAAAAAAGAGTGAAGGTGGGGTCCACCAACAAAAAAAGTAAGATGGTGAGCAATGAAGAATTACAAGCAAACGTTGGTTGTTCCTAAGACAATGTCAACAATGTACATTGTCGCTTCAGTAACATAGAGAAATCACAAGTAGAGTTTAGAGAAGTTTAAAAAGGAAATTATTATTAGATGATGAAGCAAATACTGCAAAAATACTTCAAAATTAATGAAACCACTAAAAGACTTGATGACCATAGCGAAAAACTTAACCAATTAATGGAAAAAGTGAGACAATGTCAACAATGTCAACAATGTACGTTGTCGCTTCAGTAACATAGAGAAATCACAAGTAGAGTTTAGAGAAGAACAAAAAAGGTTGACATCGATGATGAAGCAAATACTGCAAAAATACTTCAAAATTAATGAAACCACTAAAAGACTTGATGACCATAGCGAAAAACTTAACCAATTAATGGAAAAAGTGAACATGCTTGCAATTCAAACCTAGCAAGGACAAGAATCCAACCCACAAAATAGAAATGTGCATGAACATACTGATCCTCCTAAGCTATGCTTCTCGGGTACCCAATATTACACCAAATTTCCAGAAAGGGACTGTCAATGGATTAAAAACGAGCTCCCAAAATATGATGGTAAAGACCATAAATGCACTATTGCTTGGGTTAATAAAATGGAAGCCATTTTTGAATCAAACCCACTAATAGGTGAATGAGAGAAAATCATGACCATATCCAACAATTTGGAAGTAGAGGCATATGATTGGTTCCTATGGTGGTGTGGAAAATGTGACTCTCGTTCCTTTATTTGGAATAACTTTTTGGATTCTTTGCTAAGAAGGTTTTATGAAGAATAAGAAGATGATGTCTACGAAATATTTGTTCATTTTAATAAAAAATGGTACGTTACTGAATACACCCATGAATGGGAAGTATTAGCTATAAGACAAAGAGGATTTACTAATGAACGACTACTTAAAATGTATAAATGTGAACTTAGGGATTATATCTGTGCATAATTGAAATTTTACAGACCTAAAACTATCAAAGAAGCTACACATGCAGTAAGGCTTATTGAACAAAATTTCATCATTCAAGCAAGAAGAAGACCAACAATAATACTCAGGTAAAAAGGATGCAAACAAATGTAGATATTGTGGAGACAAATGGACATTAGTACACATATTCCTTAACAAGCAATTGTATACTTATTAAGTTGAGAAGGAATCAGACACTTCTAGTGATGAGTCAGAAAAAAGGATAAAAAGGAAAAATAATTGTCGCAAGTGTAGAAAAAATTGGATGTCAGGACATAAATGTGAAGACACGTCCTTATCCTACTATATAATAGTAGATGGAAGGAAAGTTAAAGTACAAAAATATGATGAATAAATTGTTGTCACATAGAATGAAGATTTACATTTTGAGGAACCATTATTAGCCACAATCTCATGTGTCCAACAAAATCAGGGTGAAGAAAGCAATTCTTTAAAAATTAAAAAACAACAATTCACTACAAAATACGTTCCACTCCTTCAAAAGCAGATAAACTAGTCTCCAAGATGAAAGACCATTAAGCTTACTACTCTAGCAACAAATATGACAAGGAGATTACACCCTAAAAACCTAAAGCTTAAAGGGATCATAAGAGGAAGAAATGTTGATATACTTGTAGATTCTGGTAGTACTCAGAATTGTATAAACGTTGATCTTGCTAAAAAACTTGATATTTGTATATGCCCAATCAAGGACCTAACCATGTCCATCTCTACTAGGAAAAAGTTTGAAGAGATAGGAGTATGCCATAATTTTGCCATCCAGATACAAGAACTAGAGCTACAAACAAATCTATTCTCCCTACCACTCAAGGAAATGGATGTAGTTCTAGGTACATAATGGTTAACACTACTAGTAAGCTATACTACAAATCTTGAAGAACAGTTCATGGAGTTTGACTAGCAAGGATGACATTAAAAATTATATTGTGTTAACAATTCTAGTTTCAAGGAAGGTATAAGTATGCATGAGGAATTCACCAATCACAAACAAAATCAAAGTAAAGATGCAATTCCATAATAATGTGTTCAACTAGAGAAAACCCTTCTTGTTATGATTTGATGACAAAGCATATTTAGAGGGGGTGGAAATGGTATGAATAAAATATTCATCAATTTAAAATTAATTAATATTTATTAATAATAAATTAAATAATTTAATTAATTAATGACCCATTAATTATGAAAGGGAAAAGGCCAAAAGGTGTGACCACTCACCTTTGTGGCCATTCAATTCCTATATAGGAACACCTCCATAAAGGATTGTAATCACCATTCAGTTGATATTTATATAATTACTTACTTATTGCACTTACATATACAATTTACACACAAATATTCTTGTGCACCAAGTTTCTCTCACTTCGATGGAACTAATGCTCTCCCACACTTGTGTAATTTGAGTGACAAAGAGAATGATCTCTCATCAGGGGAATTTTGAGGTTTAAAATGGGCCTCCTAAGGAATTATAAAATAATAGTTGAAATAATAAAATAAGATTAGATTACATTCTCAAATTTTAGAGGGAAAAAAGAAAAAACTACTTTTTCAACTCGTATTTTCAGCTTATCTCCTTATGGGTTTACTTAAATTTCAAGTGATAAGACTTGTTGGATGCATAATTGTATTCTTCATCCAAGGAGCACCCATGTTGCATACTTTAGATGGACCTTGCTACACAAAAAATGAGAAAAACATGGAAAATGTGATTGCAATCACATTTTTTCATGTATTTCTCATTTTTTGTGTAGTAGGGTCCATCGAAAGTATGCAACATTATGTACTCCTTGGATGAGGAATTAAAATTTTCATCCAATGAGTACTCCAACTCAAAATTTGATTAAAACCTTAGGAAGATAAGTTGAAAGTACAAGTTAAAAAAAGTAGTTTTATTATTTTATTATTTTTTAATCTTTTTATCCTTTCACACAAAAATGGTGAATCATCCCCTATGGTTGACATCATCATCTTGAATCTTATTGGTTCTTATAAAGTTTATTTGGTTGTACATTTTTCTTAGGAGGCCCATTTTAGACCTAAAAAGTTCTCTAATGATCCCTTTCTCACACTTTACTAATGTTTGTGAGGAAGAAAAGAAGCAGAAATGCTTTCTCAAACCTTAATAATTTTTGGCAGAAGAAGTAGTATCCTTTTATCACACTTTTATATTTTATAGTGATTTGATGGGGGGGGGGGGGGGTGGGGGGTGGGAGGCAGGTGGTGGGTGGCTTCATTATATCATAGGTTAGTAATTTCAGGAAATAGAAGAAGTAGTAGCACTTTATCACAATTTAGTAATTTTTAGGAGAAAGAGAAGGAAAAATGGTCCTTTCTTGTAATTTTGTCACTTTTTTCTTATAAGAGGAGAAATAAAATTGGCCCTTTCTCTAACTTTTGCACTATGAGTATCAGGGAAAAGATAAAAAGCATTGGCCCTTTTTCAAAAAAATTATATTCGAATGACAATTGGAAGGAGCATAGGACCTTTCTCACACTTTCATTATTTTATTAAGAAAGATATGGATACCTAACTACTCCTCACATTGTAGTAATTTTTGGAGGAAGAGAAGGAGCACTAGACATTTATCTTAGTTTATTAATTTTTGGGAGGAGCAAAAAGAGAATTTCCCCTTTCCACAATTATGCCCTTCAAGTGAGAAGAAGATGGTGCTTGGGCACTTAATCACACTTTTGTAATATGAGTGAGGATAAGTTCAACTAATATTTCTCACACTGTATTAATATTTGGAGGGAAAAAAATAAGCATAATCCCTTTCTCACACTCTAGCAATTTTTTTTAGTCGAAGGAGCAGAGACACTTTTCTAGTTAGAAGATGAGGAGACAAAGAATTATTCATTTTCCAAATTTATACCATTCAAGAAAGGACACGAAGGGATATCATATTTTTCTTACACTTTTCATTGAGAAAAGTGTCGCCATTGATGACAAAGTCAAGTAATTGTTGTAAAGTGAAAACGTAAATACAAGTTTAGGGAAATTTTGTTGAGTATTTGTTGATGATTACTATTGAGATATATACTATAATTGAAGGCATGTTTCCTATAGATAAAGTGTTAAAAATAATATGAAAATTGGTTAGTTGGATAGCCCTTTGAGATATGTTTCTGATGGACCCGAAACTGGCTCTAATAAAAATCTCTCCAATTTGAGTGAAATATCTTCGATATCCGTCTCTCTCTCCTTTGTATCTTCCCTCAGATCATCAGTCATTAAACTAATAATTTCATTCCCTTGTGAAAGTTCATAAGTCTCTCAAATTAAGCCAGATTGAATTCATTAGGAAAATGCACACACATCTATGTATGAGAAGCATATGAGACTTCCCTGCAATAATTATCTTACCACGCACAGCCCATTATAGTGGAAATTTACAATATACATGCAGCTATATAATTCATGGGCAACATATAATTATGTGCACAACAATTATAGATCCAAAGTCATAATCTAACTGTGATTGTGGGATGGATGTTCCTATGGGAGATGCATACAGCAATAGGCGCACAACAAGGAGGTAGAAACCTTATAAATAAACCACCACAGCTATACAATACGTCCGCTATATGAATAGTTGCACACCGCTATTTAAATGCACATACACAGTCTTGAAATCAACAATACAAACAATATATGGTAGGCGCACATCTATGGGTGGAAAGCTTATAAATAAACTGTTAGTAATTTATGCGTATGCCGCAGACAACAGTTAGGAATACGCACCACAATTCTCACATGCAACAATTATAATCATACCCAGTCTTTATCGTGGTTATGGTGCACACTCCATACAATTATACACAGGTTCAATGAGTCCACGTTTATTATCAATGCAATCCACCATTACAGCTCCGTTGTACCTACAATAAAAGCTCACTACGATTCTCACAATTTACAGATTGAACCACGACTAAATACAGTCTTTATTGCATATTCATTACATTAGTTGCTGCCATACACAGAACGCATCCTCCTCATAATTCAAGGCACTGTTTTGTTTTTTTAAAGAGATGCGATTCGATTCCTATTCTTTTTACTGTTTATACACACAATGTGTCTTTTATTCTGGAGTTCTACATGAGAGAAAAATTCCCTCCTTGGCGGCCAAGTTTTTTATCTTTTTCCTTTTTCATCCATAGCTGCCTTATTACAACAGTAGCTATACATAGTAATTTAGAGCTTTTTCTTTGTTTTTTCTTATAACAACTAATCTAGCATGCCTTATTCTAAGCCTATCTAGAAAAGATGGCATGTTTTTTTCCTTATCTAGTTCCTAATTTTAACTAAAAAACATAGAAACAATAGGCAAAGGATCCCACTCCTTGCCTGTAGATAATCTTTTTGATTTTTGGAATAAATCAAAAAAATTTTCCCCTTCTGAGTCACATGCTCCTGCATCAGACTCCCAAGGTAGAAAAATTCATGGTCTCCTGATCATGTGGTTTGTGGTCTTGATCTTCCTGGATCCCATACTTTGTTCTGCAATCGTCCAAATGCTTTATTCCTTTGCTGTTGTCGCATTTCTGTTGTCCTTTCCCCCATCTTCTTTTTTCTGTCAATCAGGTTCAAGTTCTGATCGATCTTGCTTGCTACTATTTCTGTTTTCCTCCATTTGGATTGCTGCATCATCAACTACCATATTTCTTCAATTTCTATGTCCATCTTACTACTGTTGTTCCCAATTTCTGTTAATTCAGCTGCTACCATAGATGTTGCTTCTACTGCCGCCATAGATGTTGCTACCTCCCAAACTTCCTGTCCCTCTGCAACATACTTTGGCTCATCACTTGTAAACACAATCAAATTGTTAGCATTAGCATCACAAGACCCACTGGTCTTATTTGTCGATTCGGTCATGAACTTTTCTCTCTGCAACTTCAAGTCTTTTTCAGGACCCAAAAATTTTTCACTGGCTTTCTCCTCAGCTTTCTTTGGCAATATTTCAGCATGCTGATTTGTATTCACGATGAGACTGTTAGCTAGTCTCGCCTTCTTACCATCTTTTGCTTCATGATTGTCCTTCATGAAAACTTCCCTGCCTTGTTTCCTCAGCAAATTTACCTGTGCATAAGTCCTCTGTCTCTCCAGTTCTCTTCTCTGAAGATCTAGTTTCCTGTATAATTCAATAACTTCATTAGGAGTAGATTTTGGAAACTTCACACAACTTTCCATACCTTCACCAGTGCTTGACCAACTATCAGCTGGTTGTTCTCTTTCTATACCAACATCCTGATTAGACTCCTTCGTCTTCATCTCCTTCTGAGATCTTGCTATTTCATCATTGATCTGAACACCCTTTTGTACATCCATAATCTGCTCCAAGTACTCCTTTCCTCCAAATAACAGAGTTTTTGAATCAGTCTTCTGTCTTGGTACATCTTCTTCCTGCAAAGGCAACAATGTATGATTGACACCATCCTTTCCAAACTTGTAGGTGTTCCTCTTCCCATCATGCATGGCTCCTCTGTCATATTGCCAAGGTCTTCCAAGCAATATGTGACACACGTCCATAGG
>APFE031381687.1:122753-133387 GCA_000404065.3 Pinus taeda | reverse complement strand
GATTGCGGGGTGGGGTGGTGTGGATCGATTGAGGGGGAAGAGGGGTAGCAGGGCATGCGGGGTAAGGGGTGGGGAAATCGCCCGCCACTCCACAGATGGATAGGGTGGTGTCAGTGGGCTTCTGCCATTTCTTAGTGTTAATATTTTTTTAATTTCAATTATCTGATTATACAAATTAAAAATTTAGGATATATTTTCGTTGTTGATTTAAGTTAATATGTTTTTGTTATTTACTAATTTATGCGTTTCTATTTTTCAGGAAAATGGCATCAAAGAAGATTTCTGTGAATATGTTTGGACCAAAGACACTTAAAGGTGCATCTTCAAAAAACATTGGTGAACGAACTCCACTTGAGCTCATGGCTGCAAATCTCTCAAGTGCCTCAAATGATAAGAAGATGATTTCAGACTGGAAAAATTCAAAAGAGGTGAAATTCCCATCAAGAATCTAGTATGTGAAAGAAAGAGAAAGCCAAAATGTGAACATATATCTATATATTGATATACCAAATGAAAATGGAATTTTTGAACTGATGGGAAGAGTCATAGATATGCGTTCGGTATCGGACACTGAAGTTGTTTACCTACTTACAAAAACTCCCAAGTCACATGAAAGGATTAAATATCAACTAACATATTCATTGTATGACATGAGAGAGGTATCTACAAAGTTGTGTAAACAAATCGTAAATGAGATGAAACAAAACATTGTAAGTATTGTTATTTATATTTGTATTTTGTTTTCTTCAAAGTGCCTTGCTATATTTTTTTAATTTTATTTTTATTGACATATGATATTTTGTTTGGCAGAATTTTGTTGAAAGTTGTTCAATTAGGTTGGGAGGCATTCATTTCATAGAGCATGATATCATGAAAGTTGTCAGCATTTTTTACTCATTGTCAGAAGGAGATATGGAAAACAAGCAAAATGTAGTAATTGATGATGCTACAAAACTACATCCAAAGGATAAAAAAAAGGCCTCTAGTGGATAAATCTAGCAAGGGTAAACAAGTTACTTTTGACGGCAATGAAGTTGAAACTGACAGTGAAGCATATGTTGCCGTTACTGAAGATGACATTGGAAGTAAGAAGAGCCGTAAAAGACCAAAAGTAACAACGCCCAAAAATAAATCTGTTGAGAATGTTATGACGAACAAAAGTAAAGTTGAAGATTTTGAAGTAGTCATTACCAGCAGTCAAGAACCTAGTGAAACTTCAAAAGAAAGCAGAGAAATTATTACACCAGGAGCTGATTTAGAGGATGACATTATCAAAACAAAACAAAATTCCATTCAATAGAATTTGAGAAAGAAAAACTTGATGGTGGTCGTACATTTCAGCTTAATGTTCGACAAACCTATAAGGCAAGTGAAGGACAATGTCAATATCAAGTCAGAAAGCCACACCATCTGCATGTTAACAATTTGAAGACATTGATGAGGTATAATCCATATGCTCATGTGGTTAATTATGTGCTTCTTGTTGATCCACTTCAAGTTCCCAACAAAGAAGTATTTGATAAGTCAAAATGTTTTGAATACAATTATTATGTGCTTGGGGGAAACCATTCTATAGAAGCTCAAAGACAATTGATGGAGGAATATCCCAAAAACCCATGTTTTGAAACAATGAAATGTATCATTTATGTTGGTTTATTAGATACAGAAGCAAAGTTAGTGGCATGAGATCATAATTCAGATAATGAATATAGGATGTCTATGACTTTCATCCAAAGGGTTAGATTTATTCATAGTGAATTTCAAGAAAAATGTGGTGGGGATAGGATAAATGTTACTGTAGATTTCTGAAGGGAATGTTGTATGGAAATAGGCTATCAAATTGAAGAGAAACCCAATTCAAAAGGTGGAAAATGCAACCTTCCTAGTGATATATTCAAAGGTGTTGATAGCATTTTCCAATTGGCATTTAGAACTGGAGATGTTTGAAACTTGATTGATGAGATTTTTAGCATGTGGGAAAACACTGGCATTCAAAACGAGAAGGTCAAAAAGTCTAAGCCATTGATATGTGGTGGCAGTAAATTAGGTCTTGACTTGAAGCAACTTCTAGAAGATATGACTACCACACCTTGGAGAGAAACGCAAGGAGTGAAAGATGAAAAAATTGTCAAAATAATATTATCTCGTGTGAAGTCAGGGGAATTATCATTCGACGAGATGTCCAAGGAATTTCAAAAGTAAGTTTGTTGAATTATTTTTATTCATTTCTAGATTACAATTTTCTTTTAAAAAAACATGTTGTTCTTGGTAGTATTTATTATACATATCATTATATTGACTTTTTGTTATTTTATCTATGTAGTCACAAAGTTTACATGAAAATTCAAGAACAAATGGTTAGATTGTTGAATGAAGATAGTTGGGATGATGTCATACGCAACTATCCAGATTCAAGTTCTACATCAACATTAAAAACTTTTTATCTTTCATTTAAAAAGGTATCTTGATTTACACATTCATTTTTATTCATCTGTGTACTATTTTTAATTTATAACTTACAAATATATTCGTTTATGTTATAAAAGATGAAGAAGGATGATAATGGAGTTCCAACTAGCTTCAAAACCTTTATTGAAAAAATAAAGACTAAAAGACTAAGGAAGCAACGTGTTAAGAATGTTGAACTTGATCCAACTCTTACTCATTTCATTTGGAATGGGCTAGACACTGTTTAATATCAAGTAATACAAGGCGACTGTGAAGACATTGCTAAACTCATACCTAAAAGGGAGTATGCCCTAGTTATTGCAGATACCCATGGTTTCAATATTCCAAACATTGACTATGATAGTGAACCTTATACTTATCAAGCTCTTAGTAAAGTGGTTGTGGGATTTGTAGAAGTCACGTCATCACCATTATGGAGATTTTTGACATTTCATTCAGACACACAATTGGCAATGATATTGTTAAGCTTCAAAGGGAAACAAATTCAAGGATGCAGCTTATATGGTAAGACATTTAAAATGTATATTTGATTAATGTTGAAAAATTCATTTATGTACAAGTTGATTGAACTTTTACTATTTCATGTTACAGGCAAAAGTCAAATCTTTTTAACTGTGACGATCAAGTATTTATAAATGATTGTGAGTTCATTCATATTGATAGTTGGGCAAAAGATGATAGCTATATGTCTATGATTTTTAATCGGGTGGATGGAAAGATTCATAGCCACATACTGAGTTATGATGCTGTTGTGAGAAAAATAACATATGAAGACAAAGAAGCAAAAGGAGAGATAGTTAACATTTATCAAAAACCACAATTATTGATTAACTATCTTATAGACATATGTTCAAATGAAGGAGATTGGGTTCTGGATTTATTTTCTGGCTCAGGTAAGTTTTATTATATAGAATTGAATTTCAGTATGTTATTTTTTTAATTAATATGTCATTGTACTAATTTACTTCATTATGTCTTTTGTGCTTGATAATTAGGTACAACACTAGCATGCTCCCTTCAAAAAGGAAGAAATTGCATTGCAATTGAAAAAGATCCATTACAATGTAATTTCATTCAGTAAAGAATTAATGCTCTTCAATTTCTTCCCGATGTAATGCAAGAAATTGGGTTGACGAAAGGGGACTTTAGTGGAATCACGTGTGGCAAAAAAGGCAAAGGAACCTCAACCACCATTACATGGGATGTTTGGAGAGACATACATTGGGAGATTGATAGACATGAAAGATCCATTAGAAGACGAAAATGAGCAAAAGGAAGCAGAAAATATCGATGAAGAAGACAATGATGAAACTCTAGAGGATGAAGAGTTTGGATTATGTGACATTGTTGATTAAATTTAAGTTATGATTGTAAATCAAGCTCATTTTTTGTAACTATTAAGTAGTTATAGTTGCAATATTTTGACTTTGACATTTTATGAGAAGAATATACACTCAATTAAGGTTGTTATGCATTCAATATTTGTAATATGTGATTTTCGCATTACTTTTTAAGTTAACCATTATTTTTTGAAAAAAAAATGATTATTATTATTTTTTTGACATGAAATTCATAAAAAAAACTATTATTTAACTATTTTTAGTTAAAAATTTCGTATAAAAATTGTGATTTTCGCATGTCAATTGTAGCAAAAAATTATTCAAATGTGTAGTTTTTAAATTATATTTATGTTAAAAATGGCTATTTTTATGTCAATTGTTAGAAAATATTGTTTTCTAGAAACAATTATTTCTTGTGGATTGTAAAATTAATTAACAATGTATAAATATGTAGAATATCGAAAATTCAAAATATCAACCTTCTTCTTTAAATATGCGAAACAATAAAAACCTCACTACAAAAAAAATTAAATTAAAATAAAAACAAGAAAATATGAAGAAAAAGACCACTTCAAAAATGATTAAGTTTACAAAATAATTATTTACATTTCATACATTAGAAAATTAAAAAAGTTAAAAAAAACCTTTTAAAAAAAGGGTCTGGTGCAGAATTACCACATTTTTAAATCAACGTAAAAAAACCATTATAAAGCACAATGTACAGAAACAAATTTATAGGCTAAAAACTAAGCTTTAAAGAACACATGTGTGTTCTGCATAACCCCTTTTCGAAATCGGGTCACTTTTTTGCTATCTCTACAAAACGGGTAATAGTATGGGTTCTCGTTTCAAATTTTAAATTGTTTTTCGTAGAACTTGAAGGAAACATTATGCATTCCCTTTTAGCGAATAATACAATTTCATAAGTTGATGTTATTTCAGGAATATAAGATAAACTATGATTTAATCAATTGTTTGAATTGCTTCTAGTTAGTAATCATTAACAACATATCTGCATAACTCCTCAAGCATAACAAAACATCATTGTGCATATTTAAAAGTAAAAAATAAATACGTTGTTAATGTCCTAGTATTTGCATGCTAAAATGTACTTCTAGCTAAACAATTATTGGGTTTTCCAAAATCTCTTTTTCCACCCTAAGAGGGTATCTTGAGTTATATGTGCAACTTGAATAGAACATTAAAGTATGGAATAAAAGCATTCTTAATAGCATGTATTTTTACTTTTAGGGTCATCACAAATAACATCCTCCTCTTCACACTCATATTATGTTCAACTGTGTTTTTCATTTTATTACTTTTCTTTCTTGAGATGAAAACATCACAAATGATAATGTAGTGTTATACTCCTATTAAATAATTGTATCTTTTCAATATTTTAAACATCATTTTACTACAAGAATCGTTGTTTGCTCCACTCTATTCTTAGAAGCAATAATTTACTACTTCATTAGTATGCACTACAAATCCTCATTATATAAGTTTACAAAATGAAATATTTTGATACAAATATGATCCAATAAAGATATTGAAAATTATGCATCTAAACATTATATCATAACAACACTTAATCTATATAACTTTCTTCGCTACTTGAATTATTATTGCAATTTACTTGAATGCACATAAACATGAAAACTTTGTCACTTTCACTATTAATAAACTTCAATGATGGATTTTGTGCACTATGTAATTAAATAAAAGAACAACAACCAAATTATAAAATGAAATAGAAGAATAACAATCGAATGCACCATTGCACATAAATTACCCTATAAAGAAAACTCAATAATTGATGGGAAAATTCTACATTAAAGCTCTTTTTTATTCAATTATCTTAAAGATACTATTTTTTATTCAATTATCTTAAAGATATTATAGTAAAAACATTGAAATTCCTTTCTCCTAAAATTATTGTCGAAGGATATTATAATATTTTTTAACACAACCTATAAGCAAAAATTCTCGCCAACTCTAAATGGGCTCAATACATACAGTAACACATCCATGTTCACCTCGAACTTATCAAGTATATAAATAGTTTACTATTATTATGGTTGGTTAATATAATTTATGTCATTGATATTATAATAGTTAGTTTTTGTAGTTTCGTTTTAAAAGATTTAATAGAATTTAATGATTTTTCAAAGTTGATTTATTAATAAAACATCTACATCTATTACAAATACATCTCATTACTTTTGATACAGTTACCAAATCTTTTGAGCTACTCACTTTTAGAATCCCTTCACTTTTCATTTAGATTATAAAGAATGCATTATCAATAATTTTTAATTTTTTTTTCTAATTTATCCAAATTTGGTATGATTGAGGGCAATAGGGACATTGCAACTTGTTGTCACTCAGCTCTGTGCTCATTTGACTTAGACCGATGTGTCATTGTCATGATTTCTCGATTGATAGAAGGAGATAATAGCCTCTCCGTTGGGATGATCAAAAAGAGACAAGCATGGCCTTGGGGTTGTCACATTCTCACACACGACAACCATGAGTAAGCAAATGCGTGAGTCCAACTGGCTAGAAGGCCTGACAATGAAGAGTCTAGAGAGAACGATTATATTTATTATGCAAATTACGATGAGCGAAGGTGGAAATTTTAGTCAGGAAATGAATAGAGGAATTTTGGGTGATAGCTCATGCTTGGTATGCCAGGAAGGTTCTACCAGTGAGTCGAACGAGAACCATGCAACAAAGGTAGGAAGATGCATTCGAGCAATAGTTGGAACAAGGAGAACTTAGGTGTTCATTTGGGATCCTGGGGCGGGAGGAAATGAAAACGACTCATCTAGGCTAACCATTCATTGTTGGTCTCTGGCCGTGCATGAATTAGTCAGTAAATAGGTATCTCCACTCTCTTAGTTCCTGGTCACTGTTAGAGTCTCAGTGTTCCTTGCAAGGTGGTGGAAGAACACCAACAGTGTGCTCTTGATTTGTGAGTGTCAGTCTAACATAATTGGTGTTGGGTTTCATTTGTTTCTTGTTGTTGTGTTTAAACTGGGTGAGGAATGGGTCTCCTCCTTTTGTAAAGGGCTTGTTCCTCTGAGTTGTTAATGGGCAAGTCCTGCTTAGGGTCGCATTGAGTATGACGATTCCTTGTCCATAGTGTAGTTGGGTCTCTCTTTTGTAAGTTGGAAGAATTACCCAGCTTCAATTTCATCAAGTTTTGGTTGTGGGTGCAAACGGACCAGGACTAGGGTGTATCTTGATTCTGAATTTCTTAGACTGGGTGACAAGGTTTTCTTTTTCTACTATCTTATTGGTGGGGCATAGCCATGTGGGAGTTAGGGTCTCGTGGGATTGTCACAAGCGCTGGGGTTGCTCTCATATTATTGGATTCTTTGGGAAAGTTGTTGTTTGTGTAGGTCCGTCCCTTGCCAATGGTGAGTCTCCTTCTGTTGTGCTTTCCTTGGATAGTAAGGGTGTGCTAATTTCACTTTCACAAGCCCTAGCCATCTCTGACACTAGAGCCTTGTAATCCAGGGGATTTGGTGTAGAAGAGTCTCACTGGAGTGGTGGAAGCCTCGAGGTGTAGGTTCATTGTGTATTGTTTCTTACATGGATGCTTCACCAGTGAGGAAGACCTCGAAGAGGTGGGGGCGATTGAGGTCGAAGAGGTGGGGGCCATCGAGGGTAGCGAGGAGCAAGGGGGAACAAAGTGAAAGACCAAAATGATGAGGAGTATGGGGTATGGCACTCGAAGGCGAGATTGCCATGGACCCACCCTGTTCTCCAGGCCTCGTTGTTCAACCTCCCTCTTTGGATACAATGGTTGATCAACTATGAGGAATCTAAGTCAATCTGGATATCTCTAAGGAACATATATATGACGACAGGAATGAGTTGGTGGCTTATATCAACGACATACAATATAGCTAGAATGAGATAGTGGCTTATATCAATGACAAATAATATACCCAGAATGAGATCTTGGAGCAATTAGCCACTGTGCACCAAAGCCAATGTCAGACCAACGATCATCTAGGTGAGATTGAAGCGATACTAGAGCATATAGATTTCCATGTCCATGAAGAAAATGATCCAATGGTTGTTTTTCATGTCCAACCTTTCCATCCGCCACCTTGATATGTGATTTACTCGTTGCTTGTTGATTTTGTATCTATTTTGGCATGTATGGCTTTGTTATCCCATGAAGTGGGGTTCGAATGGAAAAAACTTTTGCACCATGATCTAACTCTCCTAGCAAACCAATCCGATCAATGTAAGCTTGAGAAAGTAATTGACCACTACTATGCTATCTTCATTTTTTTGATAATATAATAGAAGTTCTTTGACCAAAAAAAAAAAAAAAAAAAAAAAAACAAAAAACAAAAAAAAAACAAAAAACAAAAAAAAAACAAAAACAAAAAAAACAAAAACAAACCAAATTTATAATTATTTTCTTCATTATTTTTTAAAAATTTAAAATAATATATATATATATTTGAATTTTTTAAAAATTATTTAAAAAAATTAAATATGAAAATTCAACTTTAATCCCTTAATAACTATGGGCTTCCTTGTAAAATATATTTGATTTCGTGATTTTAATATCCACAAGGCTTCCTTATGAACTACCTTTTGCAAGGTGGTCGAAGTACAAACCTCACTTAGACATCAACCTCGGTTGTAAATTGCATCGATGCATATGGGATTACGATGACCGTTTTATCCATTGAGACTTCTTCCCACATTATAGGGTCCTGTCGACCTATTACCCATAGCATTTCCATATATACGTCACACATTTGTTGGGTCTTAAAAGATCTCCATATTCTTCGAATTACATATTAAACACAACAACCTAGTAGTTCTTTATCTTTTATTATTATTTATATAATAATTTATTTTCAATTCATTTTAAAAGTTTTTGAAGCTTTTTATGTTTTTTTTTTATTTGATTTTTAATTAAACATTTTACACTATGCGAATACATCGCATTATTTTTAATTACATTACAAAGCTTTTGAGCCATTAACCTTTATATCATTTTTCTAAATTATTATAAAAGTGAAGTTGCCGATTAAAAAAACAATTCCTGCTTATTAAAATTTATCTACATTAAATTATTTATACTTAATATTATATTTTAAACCATTTTCCAATTATTAAAACTTAATTACATACTTTCCCTTTAAAATGATTTATAATAATTAATATTTCCAAACACTTCTAAATTATTTATACTAATATTATTTTTTCAAACTTTTTTCAAAAATTATTTAAACTTTGATAATAAACAATTAAATACATTAATTGTCCTTTTAAAATGATTTATAATAATATAATATTTCCAAACACTTTTCAAAATTATTTAAAAACTAATTCAACATATTAAATTTTTAATCACTTGATACCCATGGGCTTCCTTGCTTCCTTGTAGAGACGAGGCTTCCTTATGAACTACGTTTTGGGTATGGTGGTGCAAGTACAAACCTCACTCACAGATCCACTTGAAAGACGCACCCATCCTTAATTACGATGACCGTTTGATCCATTCCAGCTTATTTCCACATCATGGTGTTCCTCTCGTACCACTAGCCATGATATTTCCCTATACACGTTATTCTTTTGCTTCAAAAAAAACTCCATACATATATATAATATATTATATTATTAATAATAATTATATTTAATTTAATTATTATTTTTATTTAAGAAATGTATTACTACTATTAATATTTTTTTTGTTTTGTTTATATCGTAATAAATAGATAGATGGTAATTGAGTGCTTTGTTAAGTTACTTTTTCAAAAAAGAAAGAAAGAAATTATTTTAACATCCACAAGGTTAAAGATAGCCTATGGGACAAATTGCTTCTTCATCTACTTGATGTATTCAGCCATTTTTCTTTAAAACTTCAAAATAAATGCTCCCAACTTCTCAAACCACTCAGTAAATAGATTATCCCAATAGCTAGTTGTCAACTTATTTGCATAACTTTCCTTGTTGTCTTTGAAGGCCTCACATTCTAAAACGAAATGTTTTTCTATTTCCACTTTTCTGGAAAAACAAAAAATGCATATTCTTTCCTCCCACACTGCCTTTTTGAGCGCCTTGTTTCACAAGGGAGTTGATGAGAATTAGTCCTTAAGTGAGCAATGAGAATTTTGGCTCTCCAAGAGATATTGGCCTCTGTATATGCTTTTGGTTGATGACTATGAGTGGGATTAAACACTTCAATATAATATTTTTTCTTTCTTCCTAGCTTCGTGTCCCAAGTAGCTTGTGGAATTTTTCCATAACAAAAGCTTTTACCTCTTTGTTGTTTATGGGACATAGTTTCAAGCAAATACCCCATTTACTAAACCATTTGTTATTTTGTTGCATCCAAGTTTTTTTGCTCTTGCACAAAAAGACAACCTTAGGCCATCTAACATCTTCCATTTGCTCATTTTTTTTAAATAGCTTATGACTCCCACCATAGCAATTGCTTCAATAGGAGCAATCTTGGTTTCACTTAACAATATAGCGTAATCAAATGCTTCTGAATTTCTTTGTAATCAAACGCTTATGAATTTTCTCAATTTGTCTCCACTGCATGCTCAATTTATCGCCACTATATGTGGGATGTACCACTGGCCCGTAGTTCCCAACCATAGAAAATTGATATATTGGACATGTTGAAGATGTAGTCCTGCCGAGGTTACAAAAATAAAAAAGTTTTAAATTTTAGATTTTGGACTATTAATACAGCTTTCTATTATGTTATAGTAAACAAATTCTCAAGTCGATCAAAATAATTTGAAATCAAACTCAAAAAATTATTTATTTAATTTTATTTCT
>APFE031381687.1:68476-108079 GCA_000404065.3 Pinus taeda | reverse complement strand
TAGTTTATTTCCATTTCTGATTGTAAGCATGTTTCAGTATTTTCCATTAATGAAATGAAGTATTATTTCCGCTGCATCTTTGTGTTTATGGTTATCTCTGTAATTTGTTGCGTTCCTGTTTAAATCCGGATCATGTGGTGAGGCATAAGATGCAAAGCAGAGACTCTGAGTTGGTGTGGAAGGTCTGTCCCTGTCAATCATATGTCATTTCCTACTGGCCACTTTCTTTCTCCCTTACCACGTGCATTGCATGCAAGTCATGTGTACACGTGTCGCAGGCATCATAGCTAAACAGTGCCATGGACGACGCCATCGAGTATTTGGATAATTTAATAGAACGCATGACTACCATAAAACCCCCTTCTTCTACGTCTGTATCTACTGGTGGTGCCCCCTTGTAGGTTTCAAGTTCTCTCTATCTTCATCTTCAGGTTTGAATAGAATACAATGCAGTATTACTTATAGGACAACATTTAAATTGAACCAAGCGGTTTTTTGAAATTAAATTAAATTTGTATATAGTTTTTGTTTCAATCTTGCCTGTTGTAGGGAACGCCTACAGTATCAAACTCATCAGAAAGTAGTGGTATCCGGAAGGACGCAAGAAATGGGACGACTGCCACACAGGTTTTTCCAGCAAATAAGGCTAGAACTGACTGTAAGTACTCTCTTTCTCTATCTTTTTTGGGTACCATCTTTAAAAATTCCCCCAGGATAACGGATATTAAACGCGTGAAGAAAATCTTCCCCCTGGGATATGGGTGTTTTTTCATCTATTCGCCTACTGATCGGTCCATGCAGATTTGAAGTTAATGTCTTTGTATTCTGAGCTTTCGCGAATTCCATGGGATGTTTCCCAGTTTGTAGTTGTCATTAACAATGCCCCATTGCCAATGACCTGCTTGACTCTGCCAGGAGAACGGGGCATCGATTAAATAGTGAACTCAGTTAACATTTTGTACAATTGTTACAGTTCTACCAGTATAGCTTTCAATGGCAATTGTAGGTTCTAAAGGTAATTAGGTGGCACCTGTGAGCTACAAATATAATACCCATTATCTGTATTGAATCCTCGTTCAGGTACAATAACTACTTGCACATGGTTGTAAATGTTATTTAGTTGTTAAATTGATTTGTTTTTCAGTTGTAGTGACCTATCAATTATAGATCCTTGCCATTTGCAAGATAATTTTGATGAGCTTGTTTTTTTCAGGTTGCTATCAAGCTAAAATTAACCCTAATTTGATCTGGAATTCATTCGATCCAATAAAGTCTCCCATGTACCTGTTGGAGAACCAATTTGTGTGAGGATTGAATACTATCCATGATTCCTGCAATATGTTGGCATATGACCAGATATCCAATTTGTTACTGAATTTCTCTGATGTTAATTGCAGATCATCTTTACAGCATAGCAGAGAAAGGGTTTAGTACAGAAGGTGATTCTGTTGAGTACTTGTTTAACAACGGAAGGCAATTTACTAGAGTCTTGCCATTGCCAAGTGAAGGAGGTAGGGTATCTGTATATCTAGCCATATCGAAATCTGTACAGGAGAGAAGGGATATCCCACTGTCCAAAGGCGGTGCATTGCATCTGGCCGAACTAGTGTCAGTGGGTCATTCTGGCTATTCCTACTGAGCAATTCCTTCACGAGTATTTGGCTAAGGTACTAATTATTTTGCTTTTGGAACATATTAGGCACTCTGTGTAAATTTCAAGTAAATGTAAACGCTTTGTATAAGACTATGGAAATCATGCAAACCAAAGAGAAAGTAGTAAAGGTTAAGTTATGATATGGTTTTGAGTGGATAACTTCCATTAAAAGATACAGATGACTAGTGATTTCCTCTGGACGAGTTATGTCCTGTCCATACAAAGTATGTGGAATTAGATTAGAATAGATTTAGATTACTGGATTTCTCCTGTTCCCTATTTGAATGGTTCGCTCCAAATTAGTTTAATTATGTTGTAGGGATAAAGAAAACTAATTGAGAATAGGGCATTACTGGTCGGCAGACCAATCCATGTCCACATCCATCAGAGCGGATTAACGCCTCACATGTATTTAAACAACACGCTTGTTAACATGTATGTTAGATGCAGTCCTTAAATCAAAATCTGCAGTCTTTAATCTTGGTAAATGTTTTTAACAGTGACAGAAAATGGCAAGAACCAGAGACAGGACTGAAGATTTCAGGGAAGCTATTTGCATCATTGCATCGAAGGAGGGATTCGATAAGGTTACTGATCCCTCCTTTATAATAGTACCTTGCATTTGCATTATTTTCTTAATTTATATCTTATGAATATTGGATTCCACGAGGTACCAAAGCACTAATATTACGTTTGCTAAATCTCCTCCACTTCCTGCCAGAGTGATGAAGCCAGTTATAATAGAAAAACCCGCTATTGAGACACTGATTCAACGAGCTGGTGAAGTTTGCAGGTTCTATTTGAGCAAAACGAATATGGCCGCTGACGTCGAATACGAGGATTCCACTGTAAAGCATCAGAGTTCGAGTGCAACCCATGGAGATAGGGAGGAATCCGGCTCGAATGAGTTCAAATATGCAGAGAATAAGCGTTCTGTAGTTGGAACGACCATAGGAGTTGGCAACTGTTAGATGTGCTGGCAGGCATACATGTAACGGTGGTGACGGTGGTACATGTGGTGGCAGGAGTACACCGCAGTTGTATTTTAAGAGTAGTTGGAATGGCCATAGGCCCTTTTGGGCAATCCAGATAATGTATATATATGCCTTAACATAAAATGTTTAAGACTTAATGCTAACATTAATTCAGCATTAATTCATAGCGTTTGAAATGGTGTTTAAAATGGTCGTTTACCCTAAGCTTTGGCCTAACTTTTGAGCGTGTATACCTCGTTTTGAGGCCAAATAAGATGAAGATTTCATTAATTGGTTAAAAGCATAAAAAAATGAAAAATATTGTATTGGTTTATGTGTCATTTCAAGAAACTTTGTTTTAAGTTAAAATAGGTTTATTGATTATCGTGTCAAAGTAATGCTATCGACTCAAATCGATTACTATAGTCCCTGCGAGCCCGAAGGAGCAGGAACTAATAGTGGAAAGAATACAGAGAATGCAGAATCAGAGACAGATCATATGAAGAAAGTGTGTATAAATTATCATTAGTCAAGTGAGGACAAATCAGAAATTGCCGTATAAGTGGGGCCCATGATAAATGATGAAAGCGTACTTCAAACATCTTTTCTTTACCCGTGAATGTCTCTAGTCAGTAAAAGGCATGAATCACTGACTTCAAACATGGCAACATACGTCTAATTACTTGTCTATATGTATCAGCATACCATCCACCCTGTCCATTTGCCTTTCCAAAACTACTTCCAAAGCAAGGAAATATCTTATAAAATCGCGCAATCCCTTATACAGCTGAGCATCACAATGATTTTGGGCTGGCGTTGGAAATAATTCTTCGTTGAACCAGGTGTGGACAAACTGGTCGCAATCTCCAAAGTAGATCGAAGGAAAGGACAATATGTAAATATCTCCATCACTTTTCAGTATATTTGCTATAAATTGGTTCTGTTTAATTTACCAAAAAATAAAAAAAGTAGATCGAAAGAAACGACAATATGTCAATATCTCCATAACTTTTCAGTATATTTGCTATAAATTGGTTCTGTTTAATTTACCAAAAAAAAATAATAGTGTGTGATAAAACTTCAAGGAAACTATTTTTAACTCACAGTTTAACCTTAATAATATCTACAAGCTATAAATTTTGAATATTCGTGTTGCCAGAGCTACCGAGCTGACATACAGGTGGTGGATTCATGTGCATTCCAGCTGGATCCCTAAATAAAATATCTAAAAATTCCCAAAAACCCCCATAAATATCTCTTTTCCAAATAGATAAATATGAAAAGCAGAAGAAAAAACTGGTTTACCTCATTCCTGTATATATATATATATATATATATATATATATATATATATATATATATATCCACTGCCATCTTTTCATCCATTTCAATTCTTCTCTGCCTGTCTCTTTGTTTCCAAAACCGCGAATACATTTGCTGAAATCTGCAGTTTGTTTTTGTGAAACCCTGCCATTGGAGCGGTTCACCTCATTCATAGCTCCCACGGTGTCAGTGTTGTCTGTGCTGTATTTCCGTTGAAGGAAACCAGATCACTTGCCACGAACTTAGTCTTGTCCTCCATTATTGCGGAAGCAGGAAATGAAGTCCTCAAAATTGAAGCAATGGGCCAATCTTCGCAGCAGTGTCTGCAGACAGGGTACAGTTTAATGGGCCAATCTTCGCGGCAGTGTCTGCAGACATGGTACAGTTTTTCATCTCAAAACAGTTGCGATGAAAATGAAACAAGGGAAGCCGAGTCTATAATGCGAGCATGTAATACATAGATTCCATAACATGTATGTATTATCTACAGAATTCCTTCTGCAGAATTTTGAGTTCATTTCAGACTAAGCAGCCGAGCCATTGAAAGGGGCACTATGTTTGATAAAAATTCAAGCCATAAAAATAAAAATCCTGCCTCTCTAGTGTTCATGTAGCTATGCGCGGTGTTCATGTAGCTATGCGCAGCCTTTTGAAAATTCAAAATTTAAATTACGAATACTCGCTGATCCACACTTTAATGATTTAATTGCATTGCTCCCTTATGACCGTGTATGGCGATTTGGACGGAAAGTTCGGCAAAGAAGCCGACTATCTCTCATACATGCCATTGCATGTATGTATTACCATCCAAATGGATGTAACGTCAATGCTGAAGAGTCACATTAAATATCTATGTTCATGCTTATGCCATGCGAATGCAGAGATGTATTTCAGGTTGACCAAATGTATTCTTAGCAATCTTAAATACCCAATAACATAGGATTTATTTGTTCCCATTATTGTGTAACCTCACTTGATACCTAACTAATAGACAGTCTACGGATCCGTACAAGAGGAGGAAGCTACCATGAAATAGACACACAACTTTCACTACTAAAAACTATGGGACGGCTGTACTCTTTTGGTAAGTGAAGGGTTGTAGGACGTGAAGGGTTAGGGTTATGGAAAGACGCTCGGATAGGGAATTTGAGATGGGCGTTGAAACAAACAGACGCATCCCATGTGAAACTGTTAAAGGGAATGGGATGCAATTTCGTGGAAAGAGACTTGGATAGGGAATTTGAGGCGGACATCGAAACAAAGAAACAACTTCAGTGTTCGGTTCCATGTTGCGCCTTGTTCCCTATGATTGTTCAACAAGGTTATTCGTGTAATTGCTTTTTAGCTTGCAAAAATTAGATGTAAATATAAATAAGATTTTTCCCCATATTGGTTTTGAGGAAAATTATAAGGAATTTAAGAGAAAAACGATAATGATAATATTAATTTTAGGTTTATCTTTCATAAATTTACATTTAAATTATTATGCTCATTTATCCTCATTATTATGAAACATGTATTAAAAAAATTGTAGTGATGAGCTCATATAACATGTGTATATTTGATGTTTAATGGATCTATAAAGGTATTATGACACTATTAAGAATATGATTATTGATTTGTATATTTGATGTTTAATGGCTCCATAATGGTTAATTATGCCACTCTTAGAATATGACCATTGATTTGAAGGAGAGACTATTGATTTTTCAAAGAAATAGTTTTTTAAACTCTTCATTTCATTGAGGCTCCAATGAGAGAAGGATTTGTTAAGTTAATTAATAATTACAAGTATGTGGAATTTTTTGGTCTTTCTAGAGAAATAAACTAGGAAGAATGTAATATGAAGTGAGCTTAAATATTTCATAATTATTTGTCTTTCTTATAAATTGAACATAACTAAAATAATTATTCTGAAAGAGATGTTCAAATGGAAGGATGCTTGGATGAAGAATCTCAAGTGGACTTATAAATGAAGAGGCAGGTTCCATGTCCAACCTTTACATAGTGTTGTGAAGTTTCATGGAAATAGGTTTTAATGGGATGTTTGAATTGTAGAGGCAACTTCTATAACTCAGGAAATGAGGATGTGAACTAGGGATCAAATTTGAAGTTTTTATGGCTCTCTCAAAATTATTTAACTTTTCATACAAGGATAATGAATAATTTTATTTCCAAAATAAATTTAAAATAAATCACTTACTAATTATAAATAAAGATAATAAGTATTGCATTCAATAAAAATTCAATATTTAAGTTTTAAAAATATAGATGTGAAACCATAAAAGATATGATGAGTGCAAGTGATCATATTAACTCCATTTAGAAGTCCTTATACTTACCTTTCATAAATGCATATTGGTAGCCCATACCAATGTATATTTATCAAAACAACACAACCTATCATATGGTTAAGATTTACGAATGTTGATCTCTTAAGCATGTTTAATAACTAGAAGAAAGCCATGATTTTGCAATAAATTTTATAGGTTATTTGATGTTAACTTATGAAAAGTTATATATTATCTAAGCTATTATTAGTTTTACTATTCTTGATTTGTTTGATATTTTTTTCATGGTAAATAAAATTGTAAACTATTAGAAATATGAAAATAATAAGATGAAGGGACCTTATGCACATGAAGAAAGAACCTTCTCTATAATTTATATATATATATTTCATTAGGTATCAATAAAAATTCAATTGAAAACTTATCTCAATAGTATTAGAGAAAATTAACTAAATAATTCACTGTTTATGTGTAGTCCTACACTCCCGATCTCTTATGTTTGCCACAATTCCTACCATCCCTATTAGATAGATATACCTCTTCTTTTCTATTTTCCAGTCTCTATATCTGTTGGACACCTAATTCTTTAAGGGTTGGTGTGGAAGCTGAATAGACTAAGGGAGTCCAAGGGACCTTGGAATACGAAACCAAAGGTCATATGAATGTACTATAAACATATATCATTTGTTAATAATAAACATACTCTCCTACTTACCTTTAATATTCTTTTGCTTCCATGTGTGTTTAACATGGTATCAAAGCAAGTAACTTCCTAACCTGCTCAAATCTTGTGTGAGCCACTAGTTTTGTGGCATTTGTGTGCATTTCAGCTCTGCCATCTATTATTTTACTACCATTCTCAGCCTGGCATGAAAAATGCTTAGAGTGGCAGGTGAATTCCTGTGCTTCCATCCTTGACCCATCGTTTCTATGCGTGATAATTGATACTCGATTTTGCCTTGAAGAGCGATTGGTCTAAGACCTCCACACTGACCTGTAAACCAACCTTTCTATCCATCTGAGCTTTGCTCTCAAAACGTTATGAGCTATTTTTAAGTGACCAGTGTATTTGCAACAATTTATTTGACTTTTCTAGGCCCTGGAACCTCATCAGCGTTGTCCTTGGTAGTTTCTCTACTGGTGGAATGAGTGAAGTAGTTTCATATACGTTTTATACCACTCTGGTTACACTCCCCAGTGATTACATTAATGCTTTCCATCCCCCGTCGAATACCACACTTTTTAAACATTGTACATCCATAGGGCTTCGGCCTCTCGGCCCTCTCTCTTGATCCTCAGCCTCACTGATCTCACCTGCACATTTCTTCCAATCGGCTCTGCTCTACACACCGTGCTTGGGTTCGTAGTTCACACTGTGCCCTTAACATGGTATTACAGTCCTCGCTCCGGCTTGTTTGAATTATCTCTGGTCCACTGCAATACCAGTGGTTCACAGTTTATGTGTTCACAACTCATTTAATATCACCATGCTCTATTTTTGTTAATATATATCGCTTCTCTTCCCATGAGATTAATGTAAGTCATAGGCAAGAGTTCACGCATAAGTGCGAGATAGTCTTGGCGACATTGGCAATATAAAAATGGTCCACTGAGCAAGGTGGAAGTTATAGGCTCTGCCAGTTTCTTTAATACTTTATTTCTGCCGAGTGAGGTACGGTGCAAACGGCTTTGAAGGGCTACACAAAGTTCCACGACCCTTTGTGGCTCTTCCTGTTGAATGATACATTGGATTTATTCATGCAACTAAGGAGACCAGTCTTGAGAAACCATGTTTCCGGTTTTGTTAATATATATTGCTCGCTCAGAGATCCCTTGAGAGCAAGCTGACTCCAGACCTCACCTTCCAAAACCAGTTTGGATTATTGAATATTAATTCCAGCTATGGTATGGTAGTGTGATTGACCTTAGATTCGACTATTGCTAGGTAGGATCGGAAGAAATAGCAGTCAGTAAACACAAGCAAAGCAAATTCAGAGATCTGCTTTTCTCTTATCGTAGATGCCAAACGACTCTTGGCATTCCCTCGCCAAACACTTTTGCTCTGCGATAAAGCATTACGAGGTTGTGCGTTAAGAGCACACCTCCATGATTTTTACGAGATAAAGGTATGGAGTATCATGCGAAGCCATCAATGTGTGCATATTGATATGGTTGTTGTTGTTTTCTCTAACAGATTAATATTATTTGGGGAAGCTTCCATTCTAAATAGTGCAAATGCGCTAGGACAAACTCTAAAACTCGCATCCCCAATTCGTATCTGGGACATCCTCTTCTGCCTGCTCCGAACAGAATCGACTTAAAATTTTCAACCTCTAAATCGATGGAGCTGCCATCTTCCATGAATATCTCTACGCAACCATTACTATTATTCAGATATGCTGTTGAAGTGCTCTACGATGACCCTAGAAATTATGTTTGCGTGTAAATGTGGTGGGGACAAATTTCTGAGTAGCTAAAGCGTGAGCATATCATTATTTGAAGGGCATATTCCTCATCTAAAAGACAATTCTTATTACAATTTTTTTGTGGGCATTACCTCTAAACTGGGATGGAGAATCTCTCTTTACCTGTGCTTCCATTTCATGGGTAGCATACGTCATAAACAAATGCAGGTACCATTTTGGGGATTGATAATTGCTTATGTAGTGATTTGTGTTGGCTGTAATTTAATTATCAGGTTCTATTTCCAAATAAGCTCGTTGTATAGTTAAGTTTTTCAATGAGAAATGTCCATTTTGTAGGAGCAGCCACTTAATGGCTATTGCATTTAATTTCTGAAGTTGCTATTGAAAAATACAAGTTAGTCTTGCATTTAATTTCTGAAGTTGCTATTGAAAAATACAAGTTAGTTGGAGACTGTGAATGCATGTGGAAGCCTTAAAAGCATTGTACAGTGAATAAACTTATGAAAATCACCCATAGTGGAGAACATTGTGGCATAAATCATTTTCATATTAGGGTTTATCTACTGAGACAATGGCCAAACTTGAAGATGCATTAAAGTTATTGAATATCCTAAAACATTCCACTGTAGATGAGATGGTAAACATCAACAAGGGAAATCTTTCTGACATTAAAATATGTTTGTAAAATGTAAAGGAAAAGATTGATTTTTTGCAACTAGAGTCTCAAATCCAACGAGATGAGTTACAACAGAAAAGGCATCATTCTGAATTGTTTTATGTTTAGAACAATCCTTTATTAAACATTGAGATAGCCACCCATCAACAACAAGTCAATATTGTTGAAGTTCATTCAGATTTAGTACCCAATAAAGCAACAGAGTTACATGCAGATGCAGAAGTTCAATTTGCACTTCCCAAGCCCATCATCAAATCTTGGGAAGAGCTTGTTCACAACAAACACAAAACTGGTCTTGGATATGACAAGGACATGTCCTTCCATATTCTAGATTACTCAAAGCCCATCTAGTTTCAGAGTGTTGTATTTCTTAATGACAACTCACCTTCAGCTGTTCCACACTCTGCCCCTCTTCCACAACAACAGATTGTGAAATGCCAACACTGTGAGCGAGTTGGCCATCTGAAAGATCACATTTTTTATCTTCATCCATGTAAGCATTGTCATAAAACCAATAATTCTTCAAATAGATGCTTCAAAAACAAATCCCTGACAAGAACAAAGATTCATCTTGTATGGATCGCATCTTGGCAATAGGCATCAACAATGAAGAACATATTCCAGTCACATGTCAAAACTTGTTCTAGAGTATTAAACAGTCTTGCAGTTGAGTTTTCTCCATCATCTCACCTTGTATCTAACGGGGGGGAATGATGGTCATATACAAGCTTCAAAGCCACATCAAGCAAGCTTGAGCCATAACCTGCCATAGTAGATTCAGAGTTGTAGCCAGAGACAAAGATTCCCCTAAGCATGCCTCTAGACGGTGATACCTCTTCAAAGAATTGGGGACACTTCCTCTAGCAGAAGACTTATTCTTCTTGCTATTTTTGGAAGAGTTCCAGGAATTGCATTAAGGATTCTAGAGTTGTTGGTCATCCTTAAACCATCACAGGTTGATACCTCCCTTTTCAGGTTGAGGTTCTCCCTTTTATGTGGGGTGAGACCTCGCTTTCATGGTTGAAGGTTTCCCTCTTCAAAAAATCAAGAGCACTTCCTCTAGCAGAAACCTGAGCTTCATGCCAGACTTGGAAGAGTCCTAGGAACTGCACTAAGCATTCCAGTGTTGGTGGTCATCCTTAAACCACCTCCCTTTATACCAACATTTCGGAGAGCACATTCAACCTAGTGTTGCCATGCATTTTTGCACATTTTGTATTATAGCTCTCTTCTTGGACTCATACATAAGCCTCTAGATTAAGGGGGGTGATGTTGGACACCTAATCCTCTAAGGGTTGGTGTGGAAGCTGCATAGACTAAGGAAGTCCAAGAGACCTTGGAATATGAAACCAAAGCTCATATGAATGTACTATAAATGTATATCATTTATTAATAATAAGCATACTATCCTGCTTATCTTTAATATTCTGTTTCTACCATGTGTGTTTTTAACAATGTCTTTCTCGTGTGTCCACAAATTCTTCCAATCTAGTATTGCTTTCTAAGTCCATGACCTAGGTACGGTCGTGCGTAAACAATCCAAGCTCTTGAACCATTGTCCTCTTTGTGTTTCCCTACATTCTAGAGTTTTCTTCCATGCTTTGGAAACATAATTCTCTAGTGCACTTCTTCTCAGATTCATAGCTCTATGCAATGCACTCTTTTTGATAAATTGAATCTTTACTATGGAATGCAATCTTTTTGATAAATTGAATGCTTACAATGGAATGCACTCTTCTTGATAAATTGAATGCTTACTATGGAATGCACTCTTTTTGATAAATTGAATGCTTATTGCAATGTGGGAATTCTACTTTAAATAATTATTTATATTTACTCTCAATTAACTAGTAGTTTCTAGTAGAGTTCAAAACATTGCTAATTAGAGTTTTAAATATATTTCTCTCCATCATATTTTTTATGATACCTTTGTTGTAGATTTGGACTAATTATGTAAATATATTTTATGATGGATAAATGTTTTCTTTTGAGAAATATTACGGGAAAGAGCACATGTAATATGGAATTATTGTTATCCTATGAATTGTTAAGTGGTTATTTCTACATGGTGGACCTTTTCCAAATATTTCTCCCAAAAATATCTTAGGAGAAAGATTGCTCCAAGGGAAAAAAACATAATTGGGGAGAGATATTATAGTGAAAGGATAAAATTAGTTGGAGGGAATGCTATGTTTGGTAAAAATTTAAGAAAATCACAACTAGAGAGAAAGACATGCTTAAGAGGAAAAAGGAAAGAGTTTTTCCTAATTAAAAGAAAAATCCTAGGTAATGAAAAAAGGAGGTTGACCTTAAAAGTTAGATGTTGCTAGAGTAATTTGTTGGGAAGAAAAACACAAAATATCACTAAAAGAATACAAGAAGGGGTTGTTATTCTAGGATACTCATTTATTAGAAGAGGCAAGAAGTCTAAGCTTGGGGGAAGTTCTTGGTGTGCAACATGTTGGTTTGGACGAATGTGATCTCTCCTATAACTTTTTGAGAAATATTTTTCGATTAGATAAACTATTACTATATTTAAGTATAATATTGAATTGGTTTGAAGTGTATAGTTTATTTTATCATGCTTTTGTTTAAAAGTAAAATAGTGGGATTTCCCTTTTAGTAATGTCCATGGAATGGTTGCAGACATAAGAGAAAAGTATATTTGGACAATTCATTTAGGAGATGTTTACTACTTACGTATGTGGTTTTATATATAAAATTTTGTGTGGATAATTGTTATTAATGCATGATTGTTTATGTACAAAGGGCATAGTGAAATAAAAATTCCTAAGTAAATATGATTGTTATGTATAAATTAATGGGATATAACAAATAGAATCTAACACTAGATAATAGTTTATACCAGTAGTGTGGAATAATTATAGAAGAACATTTATTCATGAACAAAAGTAGAATAGATCTACATAAAACCCATATTGAGAATAACCATGTATAAAATACATCTCTAGTATGTATCCTAGAAAGGTCTATGAGACTAAACTCTAAAGTATTGATTATAATTACACTTATAAATTGTTGTGAACTTTTCTAGGAGTTTGAGTGAACCCATACTTTGGATCTAACTCTACACATATGGAAAGATAACATCTAGTAAGGATTGAGGCAATAAGATTCTCAGTATAAAAACCAATCAACATTAACTTACGAGTTGAACCTAAGGTAGTATTTTACACAATAGATAGTGTAGCAACCTAGATAGGATAAAACAAATTACAATTTGGGTCTAAAACATAAGGAGCCTTAGAAAGCAAAGGAACATGTAATATAATAGAAGTATGCTTATATATATATATATAATAGAGTGCTTATTATATAGTTGAGTAGTGTGAATAATATATAGAAGCAATAATAGTATGAACCCTTAGAATATGACTAGATCTATGATAACAGTGCTAAGAAGACTTGAATATGTTTATGTATTTAGCTCCTCAAATAAAAAATAATATTAAAAATATTAAAGACCTAAATGATAAATAATGCATAATTAAGCTATATAAAAGGAATTGAGAAGGAGTGTTGTATTCTTGTTGTAATTATGGGCACAACCTTAAATAATCAGACTTATTTTACCCTATGTTTACGCATGTTTCCAATATAATGGTATTATGACAAAATAGGCTAGAGGTAAAAACCTTTTAAGTTATGACTCAATGAAAAAGGGCTAATACACTAAATTATGACTCATGACTATTATATGTATAATACAAATTACTATGGGGAAGTAAAACTCTGAATAACCCAAAATTGAAATGAACAAACTACCCTGAAAGAAATTCATAAGGGCACATGCAAACTAATAATTTTATTGAAAATCATAATAGATATATTTAAGTAAAGAAGGAAAAAGTACTGTGAAAGTTGATCCCATGATAGTAACAAAGAAATGTACATTTTAACATTCAAAGATAATTATACAAGTGAAAGTAACAAAAGGCTCCATTATGCAATTACACACCAAACAAAAGGGTGATATGTCTAAAAATCTGATATGTGTATACATACATACATACACACACAAACATAAATCTCTCTCTCTCTCTCTCTCTCTCTCTCTCTCTCTTATATAAAATCTACAAATTTTGATACATTGAACACACATATAATCACCATATAAGTCGTAAGTCACTTCTCATTAAACACACATATAATCACCATAGTGGATGAAATGTCTTAAATCAAATCTACAAATGGGTATTCCCCAGGACTACCTATAAACTAAATAAATGAATCTCTATTCAAAGAGGAAAAGGGAGAGCATTTGGGTTTCCTATCAACCCCTGCAACCCCTGCAAATAGTCACAACATGTTTAACTTATGAATAAGAAGAGGGTCTAAGATGAAGTTAGTGCCTTGGACTCGGAAACTGGAAGGAAAGTTACAGGAAAGGGTGCAAGGGATTTGGGCAATGAGAACCAAATGGTACTTGTAAAGAAAAGGAGGCATGAAACTCTATCACACACCAAAAAATATGATCACTCTTAGTAATGAATTTGAGTCAATTCGGAGTAGAGGAAAATGGATACATGTAGGGGCTAGAGAAGGGTGCAGTCATGCTCTACCTATCGTATAACCAGAACAACATCAATAAATACATATAAAAAATGTATTTTTAATATTTGGCATCTGATGTTTATTATAGACCGAAAACCCTAAATGTTAAAACATAAAGCCCTGAACATTCTTTCTAGGAAAGAATGCCATGTTGACTGGGTTTCTATGAGAAGAGGATTAACAGAATAATCTGTCATTTGACTTTGTAAAAAGAGTCTATAGAGTACTAAAATGGAAGAAGTAAAAACTAAACACATAACTAATAAATGTGAGGGAGATTTAAAGTACCATCCAAAATTAAAAAGCTTTGCCCAAATATTATCATTTACTCAAAACAACCCTTACCTATACAAATGATAGAGGGTTAGTAATATATGAAGGAGAAATGACAAGTATAGAAATTAAATTGAACAATGTAACTGAAAGGGGCACAAATTGGTTACCTGCGTAGAGCATGAGGTGGTCAAACTCACCATGCTAATTCCCCAAGAGGAATAGAGAATGTTGTCGATAATAAAGGTGGTTGAAAACTGTTCAACCTTGGAGATATTTCTTATTTGAATACCCTAATGTAGAATATCAATCCTACCATAGAGAATAATGGAGGAATTAAAAACCATAATAAATGCCATGCAATATAAAATGGAAATTTAACATCCAAAACTCAATAGAGCTAGAGATTACCAAGATTTGCTTTTTGTTCAACATTGAAGTCACATTATGATATCAGACTAAACAAATATATTGACCAATGAAAAGGAAATAAGGCCACTAAGGAATGAATTGAGGGAGGCCATGGTCATAGGCCAGAATCCTCTTAGTTGCACTATAGAGTGCCAATGGATAAAACAAACTAAATGATGAAATATGAACAAGGGTAGTCTACCATATTCCAACAAACCCTAACCATTCACTTCATTAGATCTCTCTAGAAATATTGACCACATAAAAAGAAACCATATGATAGCAATGTGACAATGGTGAGGTGGAATAATGGCCATAGGACTATGTCATATGGCCATGGGCCCAGAGAAATATGTTGACCTTAATACCATTCACCTAAGTGAGGGGTTATATTATGTAACATTATATCATGATTTAAATAAAGTGATTTTTAATTATCAATTCCTAAGTGCGAGATATAAACCAAATATATATCACAATGCGCCATAGTATAAGGTTCAAATGTTAACCCTTTATGAACATTTACTCTGTCATGACCACGATCTAAGGAAAATGGGCAGCATGTCACCTTAGACAACAATAATGTTAAAGTTATAATATCATTGTTTCAAGGGAATTAAGTCTTTTAACTAGGCACAAGTAAGTTAAATATACCGAGGTAAACCGTAAAAGAAAAATACAATAATCATATAAGGTTAAAGTTGTACGTGGGATGGTTAATAAACACCCCTTTGCTTTCCTCGAAAAGATTAACCTAAGAGATTAAAGGGTAAAAAAGAGAGCATGATAACATATTTGGTGATTGTGCAAGAAATGTATGCTTATAAGTAACTAATAAATAAACATGTAGAGAAAAAATACCTTTGAAAATACTCTTGAAAATATGAATAAATGTTATTATCACTCATGGGAAATTCCCTAGAAATGCGAATTAGAAACAAATAATTCTTTTCAAAGTGTGGATTTTTGGGTATATTACATTTATAAAATATTATTAATGAGTTTCTTTGGCTCTATTTAATCATGTATCTTAAAAAAATAAATCAATTTGTGTTAGAAAACTACAACATTATTATGTTATGTATTATTATCTCATAATGTTGTGAATTATCAATTAATGTACTAGTATGGTATCATTTACCCTTTAGATTTATTATATGATTCCCATTTTGTTAAAAATTCTTACTAGGGGTTTGAGGTGGTTGTTTCTTGTGCAATAAGTTAACACCACTGACTATTTGCAAACACCCTTTGCGACTATGAGCACAAATGAACTGCCAATGGTATGCTATGAAGTGCTCTACGAAGGAGAACCATAGAGCTAAAACTTCCCTACCACAAATCCTAATGGTAGCTAAGGTTTATCATCTCCTTTTCCATTTTCATTGTTGTCATCTTGATCCCTTACAAACAAGATTAAATTCTATGAATTAACCACCATCGAAGGGTCTAAAGTTTATTGCAGAGCTGCATGTTTGGGAGAAATGTATTAAGGTTTGGTTAAACATTTTTTTAACATAAAAATGTATGATTTCATCTTGGAATGTTTGGTATAAACACATTTGTGGAGAAATTAGTTTGGGTAATTTATGTTTAAACATAAATTATCGATTAATTTATCTTTTTTTGTCTGGGGGAAATGTTTTTTTTACTAAAAGGGTATTTTATTAATCTTATTTATGAGTGAACATAGAAAAGGTTAATTTCCATTTAAAAAAGGATTTTTGAAGAATATATCTATATCTATATATCTATATTTATATTATATATATATATTATATTTATATAATTATTATAATAATATTAGATATAATTATTATTATATATATAATATAAATATATTTATAATATCCTTGCGAGTTACCAATTCTAGTTTTGATAGAAGAAACCTTGAAGTTTAGGTTATTAAGATAAATGATTTGTTAAGTTCCTAGGATTTCTAAGAAGTTGTACTTTGTGGCTTTACAAAGTTGGCTCATGAAGTAGCTGAACAAGGTTTAACAAAATCATAGAAGTATGAGCTAAGAGAAAATATAAAGAAGGATGCTAAATATGCCATGATTGAGACTATATTTTCCAAAATCTGAGAAGAAAATTTTCCATGATATCATGTAACATATTAAAGACTAACTATCAAGGCATTGTGAAGGTGAAGACAGTTAAGTTGTAGATGTTGAGGATAAATTTTGAGAATTTTAATATGAAAGAGTACACCCATACATGACTAAATTGATCAACATCATCAATCATATAAGGATGAATGGCGATGATATTTCATATCAAAATATGGTGGAGAATGTTCTTAGAACCTTTCCTATGAAGTTTGATGTAGTAGTCACGGAAAATAAAGATTATAAAAATTTATCATAGCTATCAGTAGAGGAAGTATTTGGATCCTTACTATCCCATGAATCTTGAATAAACAAGAATGATGCATTCTGGAAAACACATTCAAATTGTAGGTTTATTTCTCAAGTGGTAGAGGAGGGTTAAGATCAAGAGGCAGAGGTAGGAGGAACACAAATAAAAATAAAATAGATGGTTTAGAACAAGAAAGGATGTTAAACCAAAATCCTCATAGTATATGAAATATTGGGATCCTTACTATCTTATGAATCCTAAATAAACAAGAATGGTGCATTTTTGGAAAACACATTCAAATTGTCCCTTTCTCTATCAATAGGTAGAGGAGATATAAGATTAAGAGGCAGAGGTATGAGCAACATAAGTAATAATAAAAGAGATGGTTTTGAAAAAGAAAGGAAATTAAACCAAAATCCCAATAGTTTAAAGGGGGTAGAAGTAGAAGTTTGCAATAAAATCAAAGGTATGAAAAATTGAAAATTAAGTACTTTTATTGTAATAAGGTTGGTCATTATACACATGAATGTAGGAAAAATAATCCTCTTCTTAGCAAGAAAAGATGCAAGAAATTCTTTAGAGAGTTGTGAAGAATCTTGATTCCTTATGTGTAATGATTCTTAAGGACAATCAAATGATATTTCTCTTATAGATAATGGATGTAATAATCATATGATAGAGGAAAGAAGCATAATTGTAGATTCAGATGATTCAATAGGAACTGAAGTCAAGTTGGCATATGATAATATTATAAACATTATGGAAAATTGATTGGTTAATATTCTTACAATATAGAGTCACAAATAGCGCATGCCAAATGTGTACTATTATCTATGTTTGGAACATAATATTATTGGTGTTCGACCAGTTACTAAAAAATGTTGGATTGTAATATTTAAGGGAGATTGTTGTTTCATATATAATAAAATCTACATGTAATATGTTGATTACCAAAGTAAGTAGGAGAACAAAAAATATGTACCATATCACCATAAAGTATGATATACATAATGACTCATTTGGTAAAACAACAACTTTCTTGGATGTTTTTTGGTTATGGAATTTCGGGCTTGGTCATTTACATTTTGGTGTCATTAAACTATTGTAGAATTAGAATATGGTTTAGGGTTTGTCACCCATTAAAGATCCAACCAACTCATGTGAGAGTTTTATTCAAGAAGAAAAACATAGGGGTATTTTTCCTAAGGGAATACGTTTTAGAGAAATGGAACATTTGGAGCTAGTTTATACATATCTATGTGGTCTAATGCAAACCCAAGAACTTGAAATAATTTACTACTTCCTAACTTCATGAGTGACTATAACAAAAATATTTGGGTGCATTTCCTCACAATGAAATTTGAAACTAATGAAAACTTTTGAAAATTCAAGGAAATTGTTGAGATAGTGGTCAACAAATTGAAGTGATAATATTATGTTGATGGTGTTGGAAGTCCACCAACACAGGGGGTCTCCATGGTATAAAGTCCCAATTAGACGTCACACCATTTGGAGTAGTGGCCCCATCCAGATAATAGGCCTGACCACCATAACTTAGAGATTTTCCTTCGCTTCAATAAACCAAATATGCATTTGACACAAGTAAATTGACACCATGAAGCATACAATTGCAATATATATAAGGTAATTTCATGGCAAGGAAAAGAGAAGTGAGCCTTTAGAAGAAAATTAATAGTGCCATCCTAACAAAGACACGTGTGAGAATACAAAGAAACATTAATTAACCTACAAAATAGTTCACAAGGTAATAATGATCATAAAAAATTAACAATGCACATTCAACAAGAGGTATACGAAAACCAACAAAATAGTTCATTTTATTTAGTATGTATGAAAAAAAAATATACTGCAAACATTAAAATAATAGTATTACAACATCCACGATGCATGCATTAAAGTGTGTTGACTCTGAGAGCTTCGAATATTAAGTGAATCTTCCAATATACATAGTTACAATGACACAACACTAGCCCCAATAGCATGTTGGGTGTGGAGCCTAATTATCTTCTTTATTTAAAGGTATCACCGCATTGGACCCCAGTTCATAATGTGGCAGAAATGCTGCCCATAATATTTGCGCTGCAAGGGGGGTTTAGGGGGGCGACATCGATCTTTAGGTCCCCCTTTGGTAGGGGATCAGGGGCAGCTCCCCCGAAGCTAAAAATAGAAGTCAAATTTCCTTGTAAAATGTTGTAATTTCGTAGTCAATATGGGTCATTCGTTAGGCGAAGATCTAACGGTAGAAGTTATGTTTAATTTAGGGTTTTTTTCCCCTAGAAGGAAACCTCTCGCTGTATATGAGGGAATTGTATTACATCTATGTAGATCTGTATTCTAAGTGAGGAAGAGAGAGGATATTGTGTGAGAGCGAAGAGGGAATTACAACAGATTTGTTGTAGGTTGTATCTCTTCAGTTTGTTGGATAATATAAAAGGAAGGATTGGCTGTTTCTCCCTGGACGTAGCCCAAATTGGGTGAACCACGTATATCTGTCTCTCTCTTGTTTTATGTGTTTTCTGTGTTTATATTTATGCAATATATTTTATGTGTTCCATTTCTCTGTAATATATAATTTTATGAAATAGCAGAACATTAAGTCACTACTTGCTCCTCCAAAGAATGATATTCTCTCCTATACCAAGCTAGAGAAGCCAAGGTGAAAATTCCTTTGCTTGAGTTATGATGGTTTATTTATAAGAAATGAGGTGACTCTTCACCTCCCATGTGACTCTTGACCTACCTCACAACTCTCAAGACCCCATGTGACTTTTGAGCTCCTACATGACTCTTGCATTTCCTAGTGGCTCTTCATGTTCCATTTGTTCCTCGTGGGATTCCGCACATTTTTCATTTTCTCATTTTTTGGAAATACAAAATTACATTCCACAAATTGTTGCAAAATACATGGAAAACATAAGATTTTTGTGATGACACATTGAGGAGCCATGATTTGGAAACTACGACATAAGACTTCATTGTAATGTATAAATGCCAAGTTCCTCTCGTTGCTATTATGTCTCTAGTTCATGATTAATTTGTTATGTTCTTTGTATTCACCCTCCAAAAGGTCCAATAAGTATTGGAATATTTCATTTAATCTCGATCTTCATCAATCTATCATAGTTCAGAGTTCCTTTATCTCCTTGTTTTATGGTCCCTAGCTCTTATCTTCCATAACTTTCCTTCTTTTAACCTCTCCTTAATGACCTCCCTGAGCATCATCTTGCCATATTAGGTTCACATGGGCTTCACTAGGGGAGCAATACCATACCACGTGCACTCATAATGGGGGATATATATTGAGGAAACAAATGACATAATATATTGAGCATATAAAGCGGGGTAAAGGGTTTATATATTGGCAGGTATAAAAAATGGAGCTCAAATTTAATGAAAAAATATAAAGGGGTATAACAAATCTTAATGAAAAAATGGATACTTAAAATATCTAGTGAAAGTAGGGTTTTTTTTAAATTGGGAAGGTGTATTGGATTTGTATTGGTAGGGGGGAAATAATGTGATTTTTGGAGGCATTTGCCAATATGTAGCCATATTAAAGGTATTGCTTAATATGCCAAGAACACATATGATATGTCATATGTTCACTAAGTGAAGGCCCCTGTGGTTGGGATGATAGCACTTATAACTAAATTCCACTCATGAAAAGACAATATAAATCCCAAAATCACCTAATCTAACTTGTTTTCTCATGTAAAATATTGACTGTGATGGGATAATGTGAAATGGCTGAGAGAGTGAATTTCTTGGGCACAATACAAAGGATCATGAGGCAAGGAGTGAAGGACTAAGCACTAGGATTTTTCAATGTGCAATGTCAAGGGAAGACAAAGAATTCTTTTGTGCATTGTGCAAGTCATGGAGGCAGATAAGGTAGGCTTGTTCACTGATAATGCACAATCTGTTGTGCTTGAGGTGAAGGATCAAGGTGTTGCATAGTTGAGCACTATAATGGTTGAAAGATGAATATATTTCTCACTGAAATTCCTCAGTATCCAGTGAAGGAAAGGTTTTTCAAGGCATTGCGCAAAAGAAAAGTTCAGGAGACAAGAGGTCAAGCTTGGGCACTGTAACTACGTAATGCGGAGTGCTAGAGAAGGAGGCTCTAGGGATTGTGCAGTTGAGCATCGTTGGGGTTGAGAAATGGACTTGCTATCCACTAATAATGCATAATGCACAATCCAAGGTGGGATTGGTCTAATCTTGTGCAGGGAATCAGTGCATGTAGAAAGGTTGAGTGTTTTTACTCTAAGGTCGCTCAATGTGCAATTAAGGAGGTTGTCGTCTAGGTGGGAGAAATGTGAAAATCCAAGAGGTAAGGGTCTCATCACTGAGGCTTAAGAGTGCATAGAGTTCTCAACACTTGGCTATAAGTTGAATGTGCTTATGAATTGTGCAAGAGGTGAGGATAATGAAGAACTCCTCAATTGACTAAGTGTGTGATCAATGAGACAAGAGAGTAAGAGCATATAACAGGTATTCAACATGACCACTCACACACATATATAATAAAGAACATGATAATAATATATACAATACCCCAAAGCATCATGCATACGATGAAACGATAATAAAATGATACTTATCTCCAATTGTGACACTTAAGATACTTATCTTCAAGAGTTGGCTGTAACCAAAAGGTATGCTATGCCATGGCAATGTGTCCAACACATGTTATAATGATCAATAGCATCAAATAGTACAAGAGAGTGTGTTGGATCTACGTTTAGAAGATGTGCCAAGGTACTATTAACAAAATACAAGAAAGAAAGAAAAAGAAACGGATGTAAGAGAAAAAGTGACACTTGTGAAAATAGAAGAAAGAAAAAGCAACACATGGAAGAAGGAAATAAAGAAAAAGAGACACTTGCAAGATATAGAGTACAAAAAAATGACACATGCAAGAGCAAGGGAAAGAAAAAGAAAAACTTGTGAAAGTAAAAGTGAAATTTGAGAAACTCACTCGTGAGATGACACATTTACAACTAAGGGTGAGAGAATACTCCTTGTGCCTCAAAAGTTCATAGAGCTCATAAGTGAAAGATGAATGTCAGATGAGATCTCGAATAGACACTTTATAAAGGGAGATAAGACATGTAATTAAGGTGAGAGTTTGTGAATATTCTTAGTCCATGTCAAGAAATTAGGAGTCAAGAGTGAATTAACTGCCACTAAGAGGTGTGACAATAATTACTTGAAGAAGTACACTCTTACTATCAACAAAGAGTGAAAAATCATTATCTATAGAGAATCTCATTACAATTTCACTAGGAACTACACAATCATTGTGGGTAGTGATTGCACATTGACTATGAGAAAGGATTGCGTAGTGACTGTGATCAAGGATTGTACAACACTATCCCTCACAAGTGAACAATCGCTATTGGAAAGTATTATAGATTCACTATCTCTAGGGGATGCATAATCACTGTCTCTCAACAAGAGATGCATTATCCTACTTGGAAGAAATGTGGTTATGAAGACATGAAGGATTGGCCATGTGAAAACAAGTAGTTCAACACTTAGGTTCACTTAAGGAAGACTTGAACACTTAGAAAACATGATAGAGAGTGACATTTATGGCTTGAGATACAATATGGCATGATCATGAGGAGGCTCCATTGGAGGAGGTTGTAGTAGTTACAACACTTGACAACATGCTAGAAGAAGCCCAAATTCTCTATTTAGGTTTAACATTAAGTACAAGGTCTATCCTTTTGGAAGTATTGACTCATCCTATTGATCACCCTAGCTTCCTTATTTAGCCCAATGAAATATTTAGTCCCTTCTATTACTCTTGTTGTCTTAGCACACTTCACATGACTAGTAAAACTTCGGCTGTTTCAATTAGGTAGTAGGAGTATATGAATTTCATGAGTTTAAAATAGTCATAGTTTTAGTGTCATCTATGGTGTTGCTTTGCTACCAGAAAGCCTTTTGAATACTCTGGAGGAGTCACTTTAAGGAAACACACACATTTCTTTGTTGCAAGCGAATCTGTTTAATACCTCGACAAAGTTGCTTGCTTAAGCTCTCTACATAAGAAGCCTTTCTCTTCTTTCACCCTTTATTTATTTATATTTGTATAATTTATGCCCATTGGCATTTTATCGGCGTTTATTTCGTCAAAGTGGAAATGCCAAGATGGAGGAGGGATATTGCCTTAATTTAAGAGAAAGAGAGTTTGTTCATTCTTTTTCAAAGACACTTATATATGTACCTCTGAAATCAATATTCTCACTTAAGTTATTTCTCCTTTCCCTTCTCTACTCAACTGAGGCAATACATTAAAACCAATTAATATAAAATGATTGATTAAAGGAAATAAGATCCTATGATAGATACATGCATCATTATTCTGCTTGATCTTTTTATTTGGATGAAATGTATTATCCATACATTCATCATTAACCTTAAAATATATTTAGGCCCAAACCAAGAAGTAGACCAAAGGTAAGGCAAGTTTTCTTAGCCATCACATTTTCCCTTTCAAGTTTTTCCACATTACCATAGTCAAAAATGATACGACATTCATTCATGGTCTTATTAAAAACAAAACACCAACAAAGACATGAAATAAAACATGACATGATATAAAATAAAGAAAAAAAGATAAAAAATGTCAAACGTAAAAGACATTTCAAAGAACAAAACTCAAAAGAGATAGAGGGTGCAGAAAAATACAATAACGCAATGAAAAAAAAAACTAGAACGCAACTATACCTAAACCTTAATATATCGAACTAGAAGGTTAAGATTATGTGAAATCAAATTTCAAATGTAGCCACTAGAGTTTCTCTCGGTCTGCGAGAAGAAAGATACAAGCAATTAGTACCATTATGAAACAATGTGCTGAAATACAAGTATTTACATGAATACCCCGGAAAAACTTTTGAAGCTCTTTCCTACTAGTAAAAAAGTGTTCCATACATTCTTATTTTACCCAATATACAATTCATGCATTGGTTTTTTTATTCTTAGCAAGCATGAGGTAAGATCAAAACTTGTTATTAACGATAAAGCTTACTAAGTGAGAATTTTCCAACCAATCTGTGATTCAATCATGGAATTCGAAAAAACCCATTTTAGAACCTTGAAACTCTTGAGAAAATGAATTTTCAATCAACTCAACCGAATTATAATGAGAATCTTGTGAGGGAAATTTGATTTGATCCTATTCAGAAACCTTGTCAACATTGTGAGGACCTAACATAAACATCAACAAAAGTTGAACTGAATGAACTTCTTGACAAACATTTGAGAAGTGATATGATGAATCATAAGAATTTAAGGCCTCAATGAGATCAAAAAATATAAAAAAATCTATCATCTGATACACTAGTGGGAAAATGATTAATTGAAAGACAATTGTTAAGGCTACTATTATCATCAGATGGATCAGTTAAGGCATACGATTCTCCATTATTTAAAAATAGAGATATGTCAATTTTGCAAATTTACAAATGCTTTGAATAATATAATTATTCTCCTCACATGCTAAGTAAAACAAATTGTTATCTCGTATATGATTACAAGCTAAACTAACAACACAAAATTCAAAAGAATAAAAAATGAATGTTGGTACAATAAATCTAAGAAACAAGTCAAGATGCAAAGAATAATGAGAAAAGGATGACAATGGATTAAGATGTGTTGAATTAGATTTAATATTTATAACAACTTGGAAAATTAATCTATATTTGGGAGCGGGATCCCCCAAGCGTAAATTTGGGGCTAAGAGCTCATGTTTAAGTCAATTTTTGTAATATAATTCTAAAGACTCTGCATTTTGTGGCCGCAGAGTGTGAAGGTGTTATGTGTCAAAAAGGGTAGCTTGCCCTTAGTTTTCTAAAGTAAAGTTGGCTGTAAGAGACCTACCCATGGTCTGTGGACCATGGGATTGTATAAAAGGATCTAATATGTAAGTATTTTAGGCATCAATAGAATGGCAGATTAGGTAATGCATTGATAGCTCTAAGGAAGAAGTCTAAGTCTTGGGTCATGGCATAGATAGAGGCTATGAAGTTGAGTGCATAGAGGCCTAGGGTAGAAGTCTGTAGCTGAGTGCACAGACCCCTACAACTATGTGCACAGGGTGGACAGAATCTGTAAACACTTGGAGGATATTAATAAAAGGAGTTATTCTACTATTTCTGTGTCTTTGTTATGTTCATGTGTTTGTATATTTTATGTATGAATTTCCTTTATTATGATTGTATGATTGGTGAATGAATGCAATTACACTAAATAATTGAATGCAATTACGAATATCTTCTTATGTTGTGTTAACGTTAAGTATTTGACGAGATAAGAAAATAACTTAAGATAATTGGGGAATCTGCATGGCACGCTGCCATAGCAGCGTGAAAGTACCTAAGCCATAGGTTAGGGCTACGCGAAGGTCGATCGCATACTTTCACGAAGGTATTGAAGGCTGGAATAAAGGGTTTGTCCTGCAATCCCTAGAGTGAAGCAACATGCATGAAGGCAGCGATAGAAGGAGTCAAACGACATCACAACCATCTCAAGGTGCAAAAACTTTGTTCCAGCATCCCCCCATACTGCTTCATGTGAGACTTCATTCTGCACTCCATGGGCTCATGCCGAAAGGGAAAGTAGTGTAGGGATTTGTTTAGCTAATTAGCGTTGAACATGGGTCAGGCCCTCTCAAGCGAACAAATTGTTCTCTGGCCAGGACCAAAATCTACATAAGAGATGTGTGATGTCTTGTCACTGGAATCCAACTGAGAAGGAGATCAAAGACTGGTTGGGTAGGAAAATCCATGAATTCATGGCGTAAGAGAGTAGAAAACTCGTGACTGATAAAGGAACAATGGTTGGACAGATCCCTGTATATGAGATCCACATGATCCTTTTCTACTCCTTCCCTATTAAGCTATATGAGTGGATCGCGAAGCTAGAAGATAGCCAAGGAAGGTAGAAACTTGATGATCCTATTATGTGGACCCTAGAGCTAGTCCAAAGGTTGGAAGCATCAGAGGATAAGATTGACTGCATTGTCAAACATTGGCTCGATCACGTCATAGGAGGATTTGTGACTAAATTCGTGGTCAACACTTTAGTTAGCTACAGTGAGGCAAAGTAATGTTTTGTCAAAGGACTACAACGTAAGTGTACACAAAATATTTGAATACATATATTAAACTACTATGGTGTGAAAAACAGGTTATGCAGCTACCTTGATGTTCGGGACTACGTGAAGAGGAAAAACCTACACGAACGAAGGAAAGAAGGGTCCAGACTATAGTCCATTGGTTTCTCCTCTGCGAGGTGACAAGGAAGAGATAGTGAAGGCTTCTCCATATAATTCTATTCAGTTAATATGACAAGGATTCCCGTGAATACCACCTCTGCCCACACCACCTTCGACTCCATCACCCTCAACTCCAACTTCACCCATACCACCTCCACCTCTACCGCAGTTCAGTATGGAAAATACAGTGAAGTTTCCTTTGTTCAAAGGCTTAGGAAATGAGGACCTGGATCAATTCGGGTTCGTTGTGAGGGTTGTATGGGAAGTTCAAGGTGTTATCGATGATCATATAAAGAAGGCGACACTAGTTAGTGCTCTGCAATATTGTATGCTAATGTGATATATTAAGTACTCTAATGATAACCCAAATGTTGGAGTGGCAGACATCCAGGCAAAACTAAATAGGGAATTTAGTAGGCCTAAATATGAGGCGTAGTCAATTGTGGGATTCCAAGAGATCACGATTCAACCAGGCGAGATGCCTTGGGAACTAGATCAAAGACTGAAATGTAAAATCCGCAAAGCCAACATGAATTTGATAGATGGATAGCATCGCGAGTGGTTTGTGGCTTCGCTACTACCACACTTAAGGAGTGCGTTGTCACAACAGAAGATAACAACTCAGGCAGAGGACTTGGATATTGCCATGAGACTACATGAAACTCTGATGCAAGGTCCCAATTTAGGAGTTCAACATATCCATGCGTAACTGAAGAATTTGTGCCTTGATATGGAAAGTCTGAAGTAGGATAGGACGGTTCTACCAGAGGTATGCGAGGAGGTATGGTGCTTGAAATGAAAGAGTCAGGGTCATGACAAAGACCATTGCCCGGTCTTTGCAAACTATATTGCAAGAGGAGGATTGATGCCTTTAAGGCCAGAAGCTCAAGTAGGACCTAGCGCAGGGCCTGCATTATGGTGCGCTATCTGTCAATAGCCAAAAACATGCCATGGATAATTGTCACATGCTACAGAAGTTTGTACAGACACCGCAACAACTATTCTGCAACTTTTGTAGCTCGGTAGGGCATGAGTAATGTACTTGCAAGAGCTATGAATTGATGATGGATAGAACTCCTACCTATATGGTTCAAGCTGAAACACGACCCCTTGACTAGAGTGCAGGAATAGCGCGGACAAGATTTTAGGGGTGCGAAAGAGGCCAAGACAGAGGAGGATCTGGTAGAGGTTGAGGACAGTTGATTTTCTACAATTACGGAGGACCAAGACACTATTCCCGTGATTGCACTAATCCAACGTGTCCATCGTGCAATTATTGCACACTGTTTGATCATGAAACAGAGGACTATCCTATGCTAATAGCTAGAATACATGACAAAGGGGCGCTACCACCTTTGCAAACTTAGAACCTATAGATGATGAGGTCTAATTCGTGTGAGGAAGATAAAATGTAAATATAGTGCTTAGAAGTGGAATCGCGACACGAGATGACAAGGGAAAACAACCAGAAGATAGTACATGGGTTCGTAAAGCCTCGACAAAGGAGGCTGAGTTTGATTTGTAGCACACACATGAAACATTCATGGAAGCTAAGAAGAGTTTCGCTAAGGCCTCCACCTCTGGAAGCAAGGATAAGCTTGAGCAGGAGATGGACCCCTCTATGCTCACAACTTTCCTGGAGACTTGTATGAAGTTATTGTGTGACAATAAGGATGTGAAAGGGTTACAAGAACTCATCAATAGATGCGCTGGAACCACACCAGGTGAGCCACGCGTAGTATGAAAGATTGGCAAGCATAAAAAAGGATAGGACGAGAGATGAGACTAACTGCACAGATAGGAGAGTATGAAATGGATTAGGTCATTTTGGACCTAGGGTCAAATGTGAATGTCATACCGAAGTAAACTTGGTTGTGAATGGGGAGACCTATGCCACAATCTTCTCTAATTTAGCTAAGGATGGTGAATCAATAGAAGATCATCCCCATGTGGTGGCTACAAGGGGTGATCGTGGATATTTAGGGAAAGAGCGCGCTAGCTAATTTTGAGGTAATAGAAATAGTGGATGACAACAATCCCTATCCTATGCTCCTGGGAATTGACTGGGCTACTGATATGAATGGGGTAATCAATCTAAAGAAGCCATAGATGATCTTTGAGAAGAAATCAATGCGAGTAATAGTACCCATTGATCCTTTTGAAGGATCGCGCTATATTGAACCTATTCGTGATTATGAGAGTGATGAGGACTTGGACTATATCTGTAATATAACAACGCAAGACCAAGATTGGGTGAATCCATTGCGAATGGACACATTACATGGGATCGTGAGAGTTCCTGCACTTCAAACTCTGATGAATAAATAGGGTGCTAGTAGAATCGGTTACATGAAGTAACTACGCTGAATTACAACATGATGACCCAGTCATTGCACTGTGTGTCATCAGAGGTAAGAAATCTACCTACTTATGACTATTTGAATGAGGTAGATCTCTTTTTTGATGAATTTTAAAGGGAGGTACCAGAAAACAAGTCCTTCTAGGCTTTGGACTGGGCACTGCGCGCGCTATGCCCGCAAGATGGTGGGGTACGTATAAGGGAAGATTTGATGATTGGTGTGATTGTAGGAGGATGATGAGAACACAATTTGGGAACCATAAGATGCAACTGATAGACAAGTATGATGGGTAGAATGATCCACGTGCATGTTTGTCCAAATGGACCTAGGCTTATAGAGAAAAGCCCCAAACTGAGTGGGTGCACCTATTCTTTCATAGCCTAGATGTTGTCCCAATGAATTGGTATATAGAAGTAGAGCTCCACCATGGGATAGGCGAATGGGATATCCTGCATGAAGGATTCATGATGACATTCAGTTTTGAAGACAAGATTGACAGTATTGATGAAGCGCTAAAAGATGTGAAAGCAGCAATCTTTAGGATACCATAGGATCCTTTAGACCTGATTAAGCCTGAATGGGCTACTCAGCTGAGTCGCGCACTAGAATGTTATAATGTAACTACTGAAGAAGAGGATGAGGATCCATAGAAGATTAACATTCCAGAAACCGGAAGGTCACCATGATGTTCAAGGATCGCAGATTGAGAACCCTGATATAACTGTGCCATTGAAAACGAAACAAGTGAACATTGGTACAGAGGAAAAACTCAAATTCGTGAAGATTGGAGACTATTGGGATGATGTGACAATGGCTAAGGTCACTGAATTTCTCTACGAATGCCAGGACTTATTCCCTACCAAGTTTACGAATCTGAAATGAATAATCTGGGAACTAGGAATGATGAAGATCATGTTAAAGCCTGATGTGAAGCTAGTTAAGCAAAGGCCTTACCGTTTCAATATGAAATATAAGGAGAAGGTTCGTTTAGAGCTAGATAAGATGCTCATGGTTGGCATCATTGATCATATGGAAGAATCTGATTGGGTACGCCTAATGGTGGTGTAAGAGAAGAAGCAGAAGGATGAGATAAGGATATGCACAGATCTCAGAAAACTGAATGATGCTTGTGTGCATGATCCTTTCCCAACTCCATTCTTTGATGAAGTGTTGGAAAATGTAGGTGGCTAGGCAGTATATTCCTTCATTGATGGGTTCTCTGGGTACCACCAAATCAAAATCGCATCGGAAGATAGGAGAAAGACAACCTTCGCAACTGAGTGGGTTGCTTTTAGTACACTGTAATGTCGTTTGGATTGAAGAATGTGTCTGTGATCTTCTCACGCATGGTTGTTGTAACATTCAAGGAATTTATTCATAAGTTCCTGGAGGTATATTTTGATGTATGGATTTTATTTTGGCCGGTTAAGCGCCATGTAGCAAGCTTGTGCCTGATGCTGGATACTTGTCGAAGATACCAGATCACGCTCAATCTCAAGAAGTGTCTATTTTGCGTTCCTTTTGAAAACCTATTGCAGCATGTGATTTGCAGACATGGACTGATGGTAGACCCTATGAAGATAGCAGTGATACTAAACTTGGAATTGCAGAGGAGTGTGAAACAACTGAGCGCTACTCTGCGACATATGAGATATTACAGAAAGTTTATCAAAGGCTATGCCTAGATCATCGCACCTATGGAGAAATTGTTGAAGAAGGACATCACGTTCCACTGAGACGATGACTCTAAGAAGAGCATGGATATATTGAAAGAAAATATGGTTACCACACTGATTCTAGCCTTCCTGGACTGGAAGAAAGAGTTTCATGTACATGTCGACGTGTCATGTATAGCATTGGGAGAAGTACTGACACAGGCTGTTGGAGAGTAATTGGACCATCCTGTTGCATTAGCAAGTTGTAGATTATCCAAAGCAGAGAAGAACTATTCAACCACTAAGTGCGAGGGGCTAGCTATGGTGTATTTTCTCCAGAAGTATAGACACTACTTGCTGGGAGGCCATTTTAAGATGTATACAGACCACTCCGCGCTAAAGTACCTAGTCAATAAGCTTGTGTTGTGGCGGATAATATACATATGGCTCTTATTGTTCCAGGAATATGATTTTGAAGTTGTTGTGAAACCTGGATGATTGAACGCGGGAGTAGACCATTTGTCATGCATCGAATTAGGGGACAAACCTACTAACATGGAAGAAGGATTGCTTGACGCGCAACTATTTGCAGTGCATGTTGTGGATGGTCATTTTGATGATATAATACACTTCCTAACAACATGAACTGCACCGGAAGGATACACTCTGCAACAAAAGAAGGAAATAGTGATGCGTGTGGTAGATTTCTCTATCATTGTTGGGCATCTGTACAATATTACAGACTGATGAGATATTGCAACGGTATGTACCTAAGTTCAAAAGAAGAAGCATCCTCGCGGACTCTCATGAGGGCACCATAGAAGGACATTATGCAGGGAGAAAAACCATGCAGAATATTCTACACGCAGGGTTGTGGTGGCCAACCCTTCATCAGGATTGAAAAGGATATTGCAAGGCATGTGATGTATGTCAAAGAACAAGTAAGCCATCATAGAGGGATGAAATGCCTTTGAATCCACAAATGATGTTGCAACCCTTCGAGAATTGGGTGATAGATTTTGTAGGAACCATTCAGCCACAAGGAAAAACCAGAGCAAGGTACATTATCACCATGACAGAGTATTTGACTCGTTGGGTAGAAGTGTGGCCAGTGAAGGGATTGCACTGGCGTGACTGCCACGAAGTTCCTATTTGAGCATGTATTGACACTATTTGGATGTCCAAAGGTATTGATGAGTGATCGTGGTATGCACTTCCTGAATGAGATGATTAGCGCACTAATGGAGGAATTTTAGGTATACCATGGGAAGAGTACACCTTATCACCCACAGGCTAATGGGATAGTAAGGCATTCAACAAAGTGCTCAAAAATGCATTGACCAAGGTTTGGAATGCTCAGAAAAGTGATTGGGACCTACGCATACCTGCAATACTATGGTTTTATCGAACGACATGCAAGGAGTTGACTGGACAAACCTCTTTTAGGCTTGTCTATGGTGTGGAAGTAGTAATGTCTATGGAATACATCGTGCCTAGTTTGTACATAGTAGCACTCATAGGTATGACAGATCGTGGGGCCGTGGAGGAGAGGCTCATGCAGTTAGAGGAGCTCGAAGAAGAAATGTTTTTGGTTGGATTTCGCTAGCAAGTCCAAAAGCAATGCGAAAAGGCATGGCATGATCGACACATCAAGCTGCGCATATTTAAGGTAATTGACCTAGTTTTGTGATATGATAGTAAGTTTGATAAATTTCTAGGGAAATTCAGGATGCACTCATTAGGGCCTTATGTTATCAAGGAGATTACTGACAGAGGAGTAGTACAGCTGGTCAAATTAAATGGAGAACCCTTCCCAGGAAAGGTGAATGGAGGTCACTTGAAGCCATACACTAGCAGTCCAACCATGTGACTAAATGAAAGTAGCATAGTTTTAGTGCTCCAGGCAAATGAAAGGAGGTGCGGGACTATAAAATACACTAGGGTTGGGGAGTTGCGTAATTGGAAGATGGTGTGAAGAAAGGACGTGTCACTAGGTCTGTGGCAGTGGAAAGGGAGTTGTGCTACCCAGGGAGAAATCATGCAAGTCAGCCAGAAAGTGACTATTAAAATCAGTATTCATGAAAAGATGGCAGAAGTGAGGCCAAATGGAGCGGATGGCCGACATTTAAGATGAAATTTATGGCTTAGATCCTTGAAAATTTGTTGCTAATATGGCATTAATGGACTGATTTTAGGAGGGGAATGGTCGAATTTGAATTCAAAATGCGCTATAAATTACAAGTGGATGTCCAACGAAAAAACTTGGCATTTTGAGAATTGAGTTGTTCCGCTCTCAGGTGCAAATGAATTGTGAATTATTTTAAGATCTAGTAGCGAGTCCAGCATTTGAACAATTGTCAAAGGAGATACATCAACTAGTGAATAGCGTCATGTTGACTCGCGCAGAAGCTATGGACACCAAAGGAGTGAAAACTGAGGAGAATGTGTAGGAAATTGATATGGGGGCCAAAGTAGCTGCCCCGGAAGTGGATGAAGTATTGGCAGAGGTCCCTAAATCCCCGATAACGCTGAGACCAAAGCCAAACCTAACCAAGGAGACCATGAAGGATAATAAGGGCAAGCAACCTACCATAATAGTGCGCGCATTGCTAAAACAAAACCCACCAAAGCCCACTACCTAGAAGAAAGAAAAGGCTATAAACCTAGAAGTCGAGAAGGAGGATATCAAAGACATCCTGATGGACGATGAGGATGTGGGAGAGGAAATGGAGGAGGTTCAAGTCCTAGGTGTAGACCCTATTGCATGGTTGTCAGAGTATGTCCCTCTACGCAAGCCTAAGTCCAAGGTCCCAAAAGACATCGATGAAAGTAAGACTCCCCTGTAAACCCCTCTTCTACGAAATGAAATTGCTTTTGACAGTCTGTGTTTGGCTCAAGTACCGATATTGAAGCTCGAAGACTAGGACTTGGCAGACCACATGAAGTTCTTGCACCTAGCAACCAAACAGCTAATGCGCTGCATAGACATGAATACGGGGATGTCTACATTCGAGCCATGGAAGTGGCTGAGAGGAGTAGAGAAGGTAGGATTATTCAACCCGCTCTGGGTGCCTCATTATAACCGTAACTTGGTGATACTGTTGGTCATCAAGAAGCTACTGTGCTTGGTGCATGATGGATGTCTATGGCTGGAGGAGCCGATACCCATCACCGATATGTTGATTCACAGAATAACACACTTGCCATATACAGGAAAAATCTAGCTATGATCTTTGGCAATATGGCTGGCGAGCAGGTGCTCGCAGAATCAATGAAGAAGAAATTCAAGCTGGTGAAGAAGTCGCGTGGGTACGCTATCTCCAGCATCTGTGACCTGGCTATGAAGGTAGCAACACAAATTCTTTCAGGGAAGGTAATGCACAAGTGTCGCGCCGATGAGGTGTTGGTGCCTATCGTCATGCTCGCACTATAGTGCACGGAAGGAGTCTAGTTTAACTGGTCAGACTACCTTCCCTAAGAGTTCTTGGTGAACTATTGTGAATCGCAAGAGAAAAGCAAGAGCTTCCACTATGCATGGCTCTTGCTGTATATTGTGCTGGTAGCGTGGGAGCTACCAGAGGAGAACCAGTTCCCATTGGTCACGCCAGACCTCCCTGAAGCAACGAAGTATTCTTCGCTATGGGTGACTAAGGACATGGAGCAAGTTTAGGACAACAAGATCTTCTAGATCTTGCTGGAAATGAATATCAGGATGGCCATTAATCACATGACGCGATTGTCACCCATAGTATATGCTAACTTGCAGAGATATGCCGAGTTTAAAGATGATTTCCATCAAATATCAATCAGGATGTGGAAAGAGCCTATGCAGAAGTGGTATGATTTACCGTACCTAGCCACAGATGATGCCATCGATGCAGTTCTTAATAAATGGTTGGCAAAGTGGTGCACCATTGGGGACTTGCAAGTCCACCGCACAGAAGAAGAAAAAGGAGGCCAAGCTGAAGATGGCCCAGCTAATCGAAAAGAGGAAAAAGTAGGCCACTAAGAAGGCCCAGGAGGAACAAGTAGGAAAGGAGGAAAGAAAACAGACATGTGGCACAGAGCGAGGCTTTGACAAAGGCATGCGGTCACCTTAACATGAGACCAAAGAGGATGACATAGAGTAGCACGATTAAGACCCTCAGGAGGCATCCGCCTACATTAAGTGCCCGAGAGAGTTGGAGAAGGAAGGGTCCAGAAAGAAATCCAAAGCGACCAAGACCTTGCTAGACCCTATCACATTGACCGAGAGTGACTTATATGAAATTGGTGACACAATCGGAGATGTCACCACGGAGGACCTGCAATAATTTGAAAAGCAGCAATGGATCATCCTAGGGGCTATCTAGACCAAGCTACAAGAGTTGCAGACCTACGCATCACAAGATGGTACATTTTCTACCAGCTTGGCTATTGGCATGTCAGAGGCTATCGATATGCTGTGCATGAAGGCATCTAGTGTGATAGTGCTACTATATGGAGCACTGACCACAGAAAATGAGGCTGATAGACTCATTGTCAGTGCCTTGAAGGGAGTTGGGCTGAACCTAGTAGCGCTTCTGCGTGAAGCACTCCACCTCTTCCAAGATGAAGTAATTGCAGTGGTGAGGGCCCGTGAGCACCGCACCCTCTAGGTGATCAACGAACAAAGTATAAACAATGAACAGATGGACCTCCATAGAAATGCTACAATCGTCGTTGAGGCCAAGATGATCAGCTAGAGCAAGAAGATCATACAGGTTTTGGATGAGGCATGTAGAATGGTCCCAGAGTTGGCCATTCCGAAGGAGGAGCCAATCGAGGTCCACATTTGCAAATTGGCCACAAGGGTGTGCGACACTCAAACAAAGATGGCGCAGGTTTAGTTGGAGTTTAACATACAGATTACAGAGCTCCAGTTGAAGGCCCAATGTTCAACACTACCAGAGTTAAAGGAACAGAGGGTGGTCACTGTCACAGAAGCAGTCACGGCGATGCAAAGTACAGTAGTAGACTGCACACAGTTGTTTGAATAATCGTTTGAGGTCCTAACCAGCTTCTAGAAGGACCCAGACATCTAGAGGCTAGAGATGAAAGCACATGAACTCCTACAGTGCTATGATGAAGTTAAGGGCACAGTGCGAACCGTTGCATCGACACAGAGGTTAGCCACACTACAAGAAGCCAAGCAGCTAAATGAATAGGTGGATGCAACACTGTGTAGAACAAAAGATATTATCTTCATAACATTCACAAGAAAAACTAGGAGTTGATTGTTCACATAATCACTTAACATATATGAATCCTTCAGTGAATGACAATCATTGTCTCGATAAACAAAATGATAGGCTTCAGAGCTTTGGGCATATATGAAAGACATACATTCTAATCCTTGGTTCGATACAAGGGGTTTGCATGAAGATGAATTTCTTGGCTTGCCTTGGGTTGACCTAGGTCCAATCTAAACTGCGCACCAACAAAACCCTCAATCACAGGCTCGTTCACCAATTACCTGCAAATAGATCGTAGTCACACCCAAAGTGACTATGGGAGGATGCAAAACCAGGTTTCTGCATCCTTGAATGATCAAATATTGATCAATGACCTTACTGATAGCTCAGATTTCAAAGTGTTTGAAATAGTGTTGAACCTGTGCAATTCGATATACCTCGTCTTCCTCATTTTGGCACCACAAATGGTTTGAAAAACTGACACTGTATGAAGTAGTTATCACAATTTGAAAAGAACAGTAAACTGCAATTTTTGGACATTTGACCAAGAATAATTTGATTTTTGGAAATATTAAAAAAAGCATATTGCTTGGAATATTGTCTAGAATATTCCCTTTTGGGGACCAATCATGTTCCGACATGTGGCAAGCCCGGAGGATGCCACGTGGCCCTAGAATGGTTATGTAATATTTTTTTAGGGGTTCGACGAAATCAAACTTGTGACCAACGATCTTACCTGCTAGTAGCCCCATGAAACTGTTCACATGTCCCACAATGTAACCGCCGGTTGCAAACAATGTATATGCGGTTGAACTTAATATGATCTCTAGATTAGCCTAACCATTAGGGTTATACCGCCAACATATGTGTGCCCAGCATTTATGGTAATGGCTACCTCTAATGGTCAACCTGACAGAGTGGAGAAATTTAGGCAGTTATGGTAAGTTTAACTGGGGTTAAGTGCCATTTCACCAAATTTAGTGGAGTATCCCTAGGGGATATTGCCTAAATGCACTCTAGGAGTTTTTTCCAACTAGAGATAGTGGAACAAGAGGCTAGCTAGGCTAATTGGAGCCTTATTAAGCCAATGGAATAATCCAGAGAAGCTAAAGAAGTCATGTTCATAGATATTTTTATCTAGGGAGATTTTGGAGCTCAAGGCCACCAAGAGTTGGAGGGAGTTGCAGGAGCTACTAGTACCCGTTCTCAGCGAACTAATATTCATTTCTATACATAATGAGAATTCTGAATCCATTGCAAGGATTTGCAAAAGCATTTGAAGACTTCTAAAGGTCGAAATGCTATAGGGAAGTTTGATGCAGCCTAGTGCCAACCGTGGAGGAAGGCCTAGTTTGGGGATACCGTGCTCATTTTGACAAAATTATTAGTCTATTTTTGGTGTCGAAAATGTGTTGAAGATAGTAGATGAGGTTTCAGTGATAGTTAGAGAATTTGAAGGAGTTAGTGCCATCAAGATGCTCAGGGTAGCTCAGAGCACTGATTCAAGGAATCAAGTCTAAGTGAGCTTAGATCTGTTTGCAGAGTGATGACAGCCATGATAGGGATACATATGGTATTCTAAGCCCATTGGTTCAGTTTAGTAACCTTTGGAGTTAAGTGTGGTACTTGTAAAAGAAACTTTACCGTAATCCCAAAAAGCCAAGTCAAGATGACAAATGCTCAAGGAGACATAGCCCATGATATTTGGGTGAACTCCTAGATTAAATTTGTTGTTATGTGTTGATGTTTATTTGCTTCATTATATGGTTGTTATATGTGTTTAAAATTAGCAAAAAAAATGGAATTAAAGCACTTAAACAGTTAAAACAAAACATACACCTATTTTAAGTATTTAATTCCAAAAATGTCATATATAAGCTAGATCATTTATTTATTAAACTGAGTGGGAGGTTCTTGTAAGTATAACAAGTTATCACACCCCCATATCAGATCATGTGGTATCAGAGTAGGTTGCTTGATTGACAGAGCATGGTTTCTTGATTGACAGAGCAATAGGTTTCTTGTTTAACTTGAAAGGTGTTTAAACAATACAAAGGATCTGACTGTTTGACTGTTTGTAAACTAACTGTTGCTTGAGTTTATGAAGGAAGAAGGGTTGAAGACATTATTCTTACCCAAAGAACCTCAAGGAAACCCTTGAAGCACAAGAGGATTTGTTTGCAAAAGGCTTCTTGAATAAGAGTTTGACTCTACAACCGTCAATTCTTTGAAAGATTTGTGAATTTTGTTGAAGATCTTTTGTTCATTTCTATAATGAAAACTTCTATAAGTGAGTTTTCAAAATCATCCTCCTTCACAAGATTCTTTGATAAAGGCATGAGGTGAGACTTGCTCATCATGATGGGTATGGTGAAACAAATGTATGAATATGAAACGAAGAGCACAAAACTTCGAGAGAAATCGAATTCCATGAAGTAAGAGAAGTAGTTACTTTTTGACAAATTGTAGGAAATGGAGAGCCAACTTCATATTGCTAATATGAACCTAGAAAGGGTGCATGAGTTAGAGACACAACTCATTGTATCCAAAGAAGCCTTAGTCAAGCATCAGTTTGAAGAAGAGGTAAACAATTCTAGTTTGTATTCAATTTTCTCTAAGATTGTTTATGTTGGTTCTTTTGAAAAACATACAAGAGGTATAGCATCCAAGTCGATGTCAAAAATGGGCTACAAAGGAAAAGGATTGGGAAAAAATGCATAGGGAATTGTTGAGCCAATAATGGTTGAGGAAAGGCCTAAGTATTTGGGTCTTGGCTATGGACAATCTTATGGAAAACGTTCCAAAGCAACCATGAAGGTAATTGAAACAATTCATAGAAGGAGTTTCATTTTAGGTTCTCTACCTCAAGTTTGTAAAGATTATATTCATTGGGAATGAAATTGTTTGAAACATAATTTGCAAGAAGAAGGTGTTCATAAGAATTCAATTGAAGAAGGGAGTTGTGAAAGCTCTAAAATCATTGAAGAGATTGATGGTGTTCCGAAGGGAGCCACTTCTTCATTCAATTCACCTTCTCATGAAGGAAACAAAGGTGAAAGAGAAAGGTATAAATCTGATTTAAATCACATTTTGTTTTGATTATATAAAGCCTGGTAAATTTCCACATAAGCATTGGAAAAAAATTGCATGTTCCTTTTGTGGTTTTGTTAACCATAGTGTTTCTAGATGTTCGAAGAAAATGGCCACATATAGGAAACTTTTGAAGAAAAGGAAGCAAGAAGCCAAAGGTCCATTGGACAAGGAAAATTATGTTGTAAAGAGGATGAAATTGTGTTTCACTTATTGCCATAAGCAAGGACATATTGCTGAAAAGTGTTGGATTTTGAATCCAACAATGCTTCCACGAAATTTCGAGAAGGTGGAAAAAGAGAATGGCAAGAATGGAAAGGAAATTTCCATCATTGATGTGTTTCATGATGATTCACATGTTGATGTCAATGTGTAGTTAAAGGAAGCACCTTTAATTTGCATTGGTAATAAATGGTTAGAGTTCCTATCCAATTAAAGTTGCATGTCTTCTTATTTGATACATTTCTTTGCCAATGGAATGCAAGTTGCAGGATTTTACCCAAAAGGTGAATGAAAAAGTTGAGTATGAGACTTGCTCTATTGTAGAAAAATTATGTTCATTTCAGCTTTGTAAGTACATTTGCATATGTTTGAGGATATTGTACTTAAGATTGTGCTTGAGAGAAAGTTGAAGAATGGAATACATGCATGAACAAAGGAATGTTGATGATTTCATTGTATTTGAACATGTATGTGTAATTGACTTGATGGTCAATTGCTTTGTTTAAACATGCATGCAATGTCATATCGACTTCAAAAAGTTAATTTGTCTCCAATATTGGAAAAGGGAGATAATGCTGAAGTGTTTCACAAGAGGTGGAATTCTTTCTACTTTAAAAAAGAATCGTCGAGTTCTTTTTGTACACGCTTGACTTGGAGAGTCAGTTGTTTGAAAAGGTATGTTTTTGTCGGCTTGTGATTTAGTTGATCATTTGTACACCCAGATGTAAGAGACATGATGATGATTCACATGATGTGAATTTATGTCGTAAAGTTTTTTTTTTTTTT
>APFE031381687.1:0-15459 GCA_000404065.3 Pinus taeda | reverse complement strand
TTCTAACTCGACCCTAAGCTAAGCCACCCAAAAACACAGTCAAGCAACCAAAAAGCAAAAGAAAACAAGACTCTTTTCAGATCAAAGTAATGCTCAAAGGAAAAATCAATCACATCAATGGATCCCCCAGTGGAGTCGCCAATTTGTCATGCGGAAAGAGTTATTTTTGCGGACAAACCTAACCTCCCTAGGAGTCTAAGACTCTCTAGTGACAAACAAACCAAACAAGAGCAATCCTTCTCTAAACATACATTATTCTATGAGAAACCAAGTGTTTTCCGATCTTACCTTAGGTCTAACGCTTGTTGTAGCAGTCCAGCCTTGCTGATCCAGATGAGCTCCTCCTTCACTTTAAGACCTGCATACACTAACAAAGCAAACGATTACATAACACCTGAATATTCATCATAAAGCAAAGCATATTCATCACATAGACCAAGGAGTACATGAAATAATTCATTAACAACAAATCATTGAGAAGAATGGACTTATTTGTATTAATAGGAAACAAAAGAAACCATTAAAACCTGAGCCTTGGTGTTGTGCAAGTCCTCCCAGGGTCCAACAAGAGATTTCCTCTACTTTGACAAGCTCACCCACTCCCAAATGAAACAAGAAAGGATGGTAATCTCTCCTCACAAGCTTCTACAAGGAAGTCCTAATTCCAGCAGCATCTACCCTTTGGAATGTTCAGCTTTCAACCTCCCCTCCTTTGGCCCAATGCCTGTTATAGTATTCTAGAGGAGGTTATTCAGTTCCAACATCAATGGGATACTCCCTCTTTTGGATGGGGTAGCTCCTCTCTTGATGGGATAAGCTCCTCTATCATAGGGTGCATGAACCATCTGGAGGCGCTCAATACACGTCAAAAACTCTTCTAGAAGGCTCTAGAAGTGACCACAAGTAACTTTTTAAAGATGAAACTTGGGCCTTTTGACCTTTACAGGGGTACGCACCCAAGCTTTAGCATACAGAGCGTATAAATACGCAGGTACAGTGTATTTGGGGTGCGTACACGCAGGCAAGGTAGAGAGAACCTGCGTACCCAGAGATAAACATGTTTTCAAGTGACTTTCTCTCTTTTGAAGTTTTGACATGAAGAGCAGAGGTATGGGGCTTGACAAAGAGGACAATATGGCTATTGATGGGGCCATATAACTGCAGATAGTCAAGGTGACAAAATTCAGTGTAACAAAGACATTAGAAATAAAGGATTAGAGGTTGTTTTTCTTTACTTTTAAAGGTTTGGCTCCAAAAAGAATTCATACTTGAGCCAATCCTTATCCAGACCCACTTGAAATTCTAGACAATCTTGAAGGAATACTAAGAAGGAAAATTTTAGCTAAAAGCCAGGGAAGCAATAGCTCCCTTTCAAGGGCCAATTCTCTTCCTGAAAACCTTGATACCATTCAAGAAATTCAGTTCAACCTGCCTTTCGAACATAGTCTTTTTAGGACTAAGTCTAAATCTTTTGTTGATCAGACAGTGGTTGATGAAGCCATTCTTCAACCATATAAACCAATAAGAGCATCTATTGAACCTGATTTGGGTTAGCAAACCCTTTAGGAGTTTCACAAACTACAAGATCTTGTTTCATCCCTTGATCAGGCTGTGCATCAAGCCTACATATAGTAGTCTGTTGAGCACTCTACTCTTACTATTGCAACATCTGCTTCATCCTCCCAATCAATTCATTCAAAATTAGTTGTCCCCACCTCCTCTGTAATTTCTACTACTCATCCAATAGTATCACAAGTAGTCACTCAATTAATTCCCACAAATTCTATATCTACTCCTCCCTTAAGACCAAATATCATGGATTCTCATTATCCGCCCCTGGTTTTGCTTGCTTAATTGCATGAGATGTCCCAGAACTATTAAATAAGGATTCCCCAATTTGATGGTAATTTTGTTATCACTGCACAACAACACATAGATAGGATGAATCAATTTTTTGATCTTCATGAAGTAGATGATAATGATGTTAAAATAAGGTTGTTTTCTTAGATCTTAGGTGAAGAAGTCAGAAAGTGGTTCAAAACTTTGTTTTTCACCAATCTTTCCTAACTAGGTGGGAAGTGAAAAAGAGTCCTCTATAGATCCTTAATGATTATAAAAACCTTAAGAGAGGTCCAAATGAAACTGTAGAAGAGTAATATGATAGATTCAATAGGGTTTACAATGCAATTCCCATTGCCATCAAACCACCATTGGGCTTGGCCCTGATACATTTCCCAGAAGAAATCGATGTTGATATGGCCTATCAACTGAGAGAAAGAGATCCCTCAATGTTAGAGGAGATGCAAGCAAATGTACTAAAAGTAGAGGCTAATTTATTAGCCAATAAAGCTAAGTTAAAGGCAAAGAAAAGATTAACAATAAAAGAGGAACCTTCATCTTTTGTTTCTGCTGATTATAAATGAGACAGCCTATCGAGAACAATAGATAAAACAATTGATAGAATCAGTATAGTCGATAGGGCTCCTCAGAGAGAAAATCAAACTGGGCAAATAAGAAATACAAACTATAGAAGAAATCAACCCCAAATTAAACAAAGGGACCCAAAAGGTCTAGACCAGTAGGTAATACCTCCTTTCCAAGAAAATTATACATATGAGGAGGTCAAAGTAGCTGATGATATAGAGGACACTCAAATAAATCTCATGGGAGTAAATGATAATGACTATATTTTCCTGACTGAGGAAGAACAAGAGCTTTTCCCGTTATCCCAAAATGAAATAGTACCTAAAGAATCAGAGGATTACAAGAAAGGTTTTGAGAATGATATTATGGAAGTCCATAAAAAATACAACCTTAGGAGTAGGAAAATACTGGATACTGCCCCAAAGAAACTAGCTGAAACAACTGACAAACAGAATGTTGAGATTCTTACTGGAAATAATTCTAATGCTTTCATTCAGAAAAAAACATGATACTACATCCAAATCAATTCAACCAATGATCATTCTACCAACCAACCAAGGGATATACCCCAAAAAGATGTGGTTGATAAACAATAAGCTTCCAATTCAAATAAAATGCAGATATCATTTAATATAGAAAATGAATTGGCAAAACTCAAAATCCCCATTCCTTTGAAAGAATTGATGAATAACATTACCTATTGATCCCAAGTAATGAAAGCATTGAGCATAAGAGAAAGCACTGATACAGTTAATGTATCAGATGATCAACATGAATGACTATTTGGCCCAGAAGTTGATGACAAACTTCAAGAGGGATATGTACCTCCCTTTTATGTTAGCCTAACTATTCAAGATAAATTTTTACACAATGCTATGCTTGACTTAGGGGCCTCCCACATTCTTATGCCAAAAGTAATTATGGAGAAGTTGGGAGTAGATTTTACCACAAGGTATAAAGACATGTATTCTTTTGATTCTAGTCAAGTTAAATGCCATGGACTTATAAAATATTTATATGTAAATTTAGTCCAAATCCCTACCAAAAGTGTACTTATGGGTATAGTTGTTGTCGATATCCCACCCAAATATGAAATGTTGCTTCCCTGTTTGTGGGGGGCTAAAATTTGACAAACCTTACAGATGGATATGTCCTAGACAACAATCTATGTTTTTCGTTAGAACAAAAGAATCTATAGATAGAAACTCATGAAATTCATGGTCACCACTCAGGATAGGTCTAACAATTATCATATATATTCTATTCATTCTGATTTGGACTCATTTATCTTTTACAATGATGTAAGCACACAAGAACAAATTCAAAATCATAATACTACTTTTTGTCTCAATGTTGATGGTCAAACATTAATCACTGAGCAAGATAATTTAGATGAATTTTTTGTGGAATTTTGGCTTTGATGGATCAGTGAGTAAAGGAGGAATTGGTTTTGGTATATGGGTTTCTAATTGATATGCTCATCACTCAGAAGGTCACTCCTACAAATTAAATTTTTAGTGTTCTAATAATGTTGCAAAATACGAAGCCTTAATCTTAGGTTTACAGCTCTTGAAGAAACTTGGTGCTAAATGAATTTCCATTCATGGTGTTATCACTCTAAAATTTCTTCTATGTTGTCAGAAAAATAAATGATAGAGGTAACCACAAAGAAACTTTCGAGATCAGGATCTAGCTTTCCTAATGTCAGAGATGCTTGTCTCTTTTTTATTTAACTTTGTTTAGTTATTGGATTTTAGGCTAGTTACGATTGTGCTTGGGTTTTTGATTTGAATTTGGGTGGTGAGATCACTTACTTAGATGAACAGAGGGTTTCTTTTACCATTGGGCTATGGGGTCAAAATGCCAGACAAATAGGACTGGATCAAGTTCTAAAAACAATGTCTACCGAGCAAGATAGAGGAGTTACTATAGATATCAAAGGCTTGATGGTGAAATTGTTTCTAGTCAGATGCAGGGAGAAATTAAGGGTTCCCGAGGCCAGATTATGAAGAGAAATGAAAGAGGTCAACTATGATGGGAGAGAAATTAAGGGTTCTCAAATCCAAATATCAGAGGAAAACATATAAATGATTAACTGTGCAAAACAGAGTGTACTTGAACAAATTGTGAGTTAAATTTCCAGTTAATTCATTCAAATTTAGATAACATTTAAGTTTATGAAACGCATAAGAAAGTAACAAAATCAGACAAAGAAGATACTTCGCTACAATAGCTCATCTCATGAATCCTGTAGTGCAATATTTTTATTACTTGGTCCAGTCTATTGACTTGAACAATGGTATAATAACCCTTAGGTTTAAGATCAAAATAACTCTACAAATGTATATCAATCCACACTCAATACTTTGAATTATGAAGTATTTATACAAAAAGAATTTACAACATATCTCAAACTACATTGAGAACTAATCTAGGAAAAAGAAATATCTTCATGCAAGAAGATAGAGACAACTATTGAACTGCTGTTTGTTGTCCCTGTAATTTAGGTTCTGCTGGCTTTTAGTCTTTGATCTTTTTCCCTTTAAGCTGCTTGGCTATTTGGTCTTCATGTTGGATGTCATATTTTCTTATGACCTTTCATCTGATACACTTTCATCTGCCTCCTCTGTTTATTCTTTTAACTGTATGCTCTATCACCTGCTTTCATTTTTACCTTTTATTGTGCATCTTACTCACTCTTTCATGCTTCTGTGTTTTTAGTAAAAATAATTTTTACTAAAAAATACATGTAGAATACAAAATGTTTCTTAGAGAGTAGTTTTTAACAATCTTTTGTTGTTCTGGTGAAAATTATTTCATCTCTGTTTTAACATTTACTATGTAAATTGTTTCCTTCTACTCTGTGCTAATTGTCTTTTCCTCTTGAATAAAGCCTTTTGAATACATTTCCTTGCGAATCTTGGAGTAAACAAGTTTTGGAACTAGTATCAAAACTTTTTATCCAAGCTCTCATTCTGCTAATCACCTGCAAAATAAAACAATCATCAATAAAGCATAGGTCTGTGGGAAAGGCAATGAATGACTTTATTGAACTAAGATGTCTGTAGAAGTAGTGCGGAGCGTGTTTGGTAGGTAATCGGTGGTCAAATTTGGTTGCAGAGGCTCAGGGTGGCACAGGAAGGCTTAGGAAAATTTCATAGTTTGAATGAGCGAAAAGAGTGAAAATGAGCATGTTCGACCTTTCAATGAGTAATGGTCACATTTTTTGTAGAATTTATATAAATGAACAGTGGGTGGTTTCATTTTACGTGGGGAGGCAGTTTCAAGGGCCATCACATCGCTTTTGGTAGTCAGGCAGTTTGTCCTTAAGAGCACGCACGTTCACCTAGAGCTACCACGTAATCGAAAGGGGCCCAAGAAAAACCATGAATCTCGTGTGCTCTCGGGCTGGTAAATCTAGGTAAGGGAATCAACACGATATGGATGCTAGACGTCAGATCTGGGGGTGCAAGATCTAACGTCTGTCGCATGGTGGAAATGCATGGAAGGAACAAGGGTAGAGATTTGCAAGGCCTGTGGGGATTAATTACACTTAACTGTAATTATTTAATGAATAAGGTAGGGTTAATATAGTGAGAGGGTTTATGGAGTGGGACCAAGATATATATATATATTGATATAGTTTAATATATGCGAGTTTTATTTTAATATGGGATATATGTATAAGGGGAATGGTAAACAGTTTATATCGCACTGCTTTTGGCTACTGGGCAATATTTCTGAAACGGACGTGATCTACCTAAGGCACTGACGGGTGACAGGACAAAACCGCCCATCTCGTGCACTTCTGAGGCGTTAAGGGTCGGATAGCGAGGGACGCGAGAACCGTCAGATATGGAAGTGGGTGATTGGAGGGCTATCGTGTGGCAGAGTTGCGAGAGCTGAATGGGGGAGTGGGGTGGGGTTTAATTAAAACGAAATGTAATTAATTGAAGAGTAATCGCAGGATTTAACATATTGCGATGAGTTAATAAAATTCAGGAGTGGGAATTTAAACTTAGGACAAGGAGGGTTTTATGGGTTTTTTAGGTGAAATATGGTATGGCAAAGTTAATTAAGTAATGCGGAGGGGGAATTTAAACTTAGGACAAGGGGGTTTTATGGGTTTTTTAAATAAAATAGGGAAATTAATAAGGGCGAAATGATTTTTTCAAAGGGAAATGGCTTTCACACTAGGGAAGAGGGGTTTTGGGCTAGGAAATGACCTTTGGAGGGTAATTTGCTACGGAAATGTGTGAAACAAAGGGGTAAGGGTCAACATGAAGGGAAAAGGGTATATTCTTAAGAAATGATGGGATGATGGGGAGATTAGCAAGTATGTAATGGGGGGTGAAATGAAATGAGGGGAAGTTAATTAAATCAACTTTTGAACATCTTTTCACTTTCATAACTACTCCTACACACTCAAACATAGGATTAAGAATGATAAATGTGCTTATGCTTTGACAACCTTGTATTTTTGTAACCTTTCTTCTACCTACCCTTTACTTATCCTAAAAAAAAATTCTTCACTTTATTGGGTGCATTTAAGCTAGTAGACCCTTGCTTTCCTCTTTCTTTTGAAAAGCAAACTATCTAATTCTCACCTTATATCTTCCAATGGCTCAGATTAAGCTATTCAGTACATTTTATTTCTCCACCTAACTATTGATCTACCAAGATTAAATAGTTTGGCTAGATCCTTATTCTCTATCTATAAACTTGAAATTTAAAGCATGGAGTAGTCAAGATTAAACTATTTGTCTATCATGGGTTGTGACATTTATGGCAAGCTATACACAACCATTATTTTGCATAGTAAAGTAAAAGGTAGTGGCACTTGGGCTTGCACACTTTCATGATCTGGTTTTGTTTGGGGTTCATATTTTTTCACTTTTTTTTTTTTTTTATCTTTTCTTATTATTTTTGTCCTTTGGTATTTATTTTAGGACATACCCTCTTTACATTTTTTAATTTTTAATGTGAAAAACATTTTGCAGAAAGCAAAAGTATGTACAATATTACAAGACTAATTATAGCCAATTCAAAATTATGAATCCTATTATTATAGGACCCTAACAGTGGCTCCACATGGGGATGGAATTTCCTAGTGAAATGTCAAGAACTTTAAGATTAGTAGCCTTTGAATTGTGACTGCAGTTACCCTATAAACTGTTCTTTTTTTTATTTCTGCCTTATTCATACTTATGATGGTGAAACCTTCAAAGCTCAGGCCCTCTTTTCGGGCTTCAACTTCAATAGATCACCATCCAATCCAATCTAAACTTTGCAATGTTATATACAATGATCAAAGTAAAGTGAACTATTGTAATCTGTGTAAAAATAATGATTCAACATTCTACCATTAAAAGGACCTCCTAGTAGATCTGATCCATCTATCTCTTTTAAGAAAAAAGCATTGTTACCTCTGTAACCATAAATGACATAAGGGTCTTTCCATAGAAAATCAAATTTTCCATGTTTTCCCTTGTCTTCTCTTCTTGAATCCCATTTAAGAACTTTATCACTTATGTAAAAATCATCACCTTTTGTCTTTTTATCAAATATTTTTCTAATTCTATCCTGGATTACTTGTGATTTTACATATACGTCTTCTTTGGTCTGCTGCAAGTGTATGGTCTGATTTATCCTTCTCTGGATATCATTTGGTTCCACCTATAATTCTTGGATGATATTCATCATTGGCACTCCCAAAGAGGATGGAAAAACATCATCCATCCCATATACTAACTGATAGGCAGATGTGCCACTCGACTTCTTGGTAGTTACTCTATTTGCACATAAGGCATTGACCAACTTTTTGTTCCATGCCTTTTTGTTGCCTTCCAGTAATTTCTTAGTGATATTTACCAGGCTTTTGTTAGAGGATTCTACATGTCCATTATCTTGAGGGTAATAGGTAGTGGAGTGACCAAGGGTGATGTGGTATTTGTTACATAAATCTACCATTTTCTTGGATTTAAAGGCATCTGCATTATGAGTAATGAGCTTTTGGGGGCATCCACATCTTGACAGGATATTATTTTCTAGGAATGAGATAATGACAATGTATGTAGCTTGTCTAGAAAGGATGGCTTCTACCCATTTGGTAAAATAATCAATGGCTGTCAAAATTCAGTTATGTTGGGCTGAGGAGGTTGGGTGTATTTATCAAATGAAGTCTAACCCCCATTGTTGAAATGGCATTTCCATGGAGATTAGTTTAAGAAGCAAGGGTAAAATTTTTGTCTTTCCCTCAAATATCTGGCACTTATTACAGGAGGTCACATGTTTCTTAACATCTACAAACAGGGTGGGCCAGTAAAAACCATCCCTCAAAATTTTGTCAGCACTAGTCTTCTAATACAAGTGTCCTCCACAATCTCCTACATGAAATTATTGCATAATTTTATCAGCTTCATCTTTAAGTAAACAATTCAAAATAATAACACTAATGTCTTTCCAAAACAAAGAATTATCTATGATACAATATCTCAATGACTTCATTTTCAAAAATCTAGCTTTAGTTCTTGTTAAACCAGTAGGAGCTTGTAAGTTTAGTAATACTAATATGATATTTGCATACTAGGGTGAGTCTGTAAAAGGTTCACTGATCTGTGGAGTCGCCATCTCTTCTTGATCATCAAGGGCACAAATGAAATTAATATCTAGGGCCTGACAGTTTGATTTAGCTATGACTTTGGCTAAACCTTGGCTTTGAATAAGAGTAGTAGGCTTTATTTCTATGTCATATTCCAATATAGTGGAAATCCATTTGCCTCTTTTTCCTTCAGGCCCATTTTGTGTCAAAATGTCCTTAACTACTGAATTTGGAATATAAGCAATGATGTGAGAATATAAAATGTAAACTCTCAAGTCTTTAATAGCCTTTAAATAAGCTAATGCATGTTTTTCCATAATGTTGTATTTGAGTGTGGCATCACTTAAGGATTTACTAAAAAATTCAATTGGTTGTTCATATCCTTGGTCATTCTTTTGCAACAAGACTGGTGCAATGGTGTGTTCTGAAGAAAAAGAAGAAATTATTAAATCTTTCTGAAAATGAGGACTTATAAGGACTGGAGTTTTGGTTAGGGCTTCATTGATGGCCTCAAAGGACTATTTTGCCTCCACTATCCATTTAAGTGCTGAATCTTTTCTTAACTTTTCATTTAGTTCTCTAATAAATTCTGCTAAATTTGAAATGAATCTCCTAAGAAAATTAATTTTGCCTAAAAATGATTGCAATTCTTTGATGTTTCTAGGATGGGAGATGGTTAAAATGGCCTTTATTCTAGCAAGATCTATTATAATTACATCTTTATATATGATATGTCCAAACATATTTCCTTCTTCGAGACCAAAGAGTGTCTTTTTTGGATTTAAAGAAATCCCAAATTTTCTACATTTGGTGAAAACTCTTCTCAAGTGATCTAGGTGTTCATTATCAGATTTAGAAAAGACTGTGATGTCATCTTGAAATACCACTAAGAAATCATGGATATCCTTGGAAAAATCTATATCCACAGCTCTTTGAAATGTTGCTCTTGTGTTCATTAATCCAAAAGGCATCTTCAAGTACATGAAGGTACCCCAAGGATTAGTAAATGCAGTTTTGGCTTGGTCCTCTTGTTGAACTAAGATGTTATATCTAGAAAATCCATCAAGCAGTGAAATTCTAGATGAGCCTACTACCCTCTGAAGGATATGGTCCATTTTTGGTAGAGGATAGTTGTATTTTAATGAGACCTTGTTTAAATTTATGAAATCAACACAAAGTCTGATTTCTCCAGTTTTATTCCTAGCAGTGCCTAAGTTTGAAACCCAATTTGAGTATCTAATGGGAGCTATAATTCAGGCATCATACATTCTTTTAACTTCTTTCTCAATAGGTGGCATAAGAACTAGATTAATTATCCTAATTTTCTATTTAAAAGGCTTATGATCCTCTTTGATAAGTATCTTGTGCTGAATTATGTTGGTGTCGTAAGATTTTAGGTCTTCGTAACTCCATGCAAACACATATTAAAACTCTTTAAACAAATTTATGTATTTAACCTTTTCCTGTGGAGGTAAGGCTTTTGGTATTTTAATGAGTTTTGGTTTTTCCTCAGTTCCTATGTTACATTCTTCTATGTCTACTCTTAAAGGTTCCATTTTTGATTTTCTAGCTACATGATTGGAATCAAACAAATCTTCTAAAGGGACTAATCCCTTAGACAAAAAATTATTTTTAAGATTAAGAATTTCAGGATCATCATTCAGTATTTCCTCTATTTCTACATTTTCTAAGTTATCTATTTCTATTCTAGTGAAATTAGTAGTTTTACCTATATCTAAAATATTTACATCTATGTCACTATCTATGTCATTGTCCATTATACAGTCTGTATCTATTTTACAATTATGAAACTCACTTTCAGCATTCATGAAATCATAAATCTGAGAATCCTGGGAGAAAATCTGCCAATACTTCAAATTGTCTAGTATGACAGGCCTATATCTCATTTCCGTAGTGTACTGATGATTGGGTTGAAAGGGCAATTTGCAGGTACTAGAAAAAGTGGCAAGACTGTGGGCTTGCATATTTTGTTTTCTAGGAATGGTAGCAAAGTTTTTTTCTAGGAGATCTTTAATCAAATCTAGGACAGTCTTCATATATTGACCAAGTCTAGGATATTTTATAGAGTATTCACCATTAATTTGTTTAATCATCAATTCTACGTCTCCAAGTATAGAAACTCTCTTAGCTTCAAGTTTTCTAACCAAATTTTGTAATCCTAAGATTAGAGATTCATACTTTGCCATGTTATTTGTACACTTGAAGTTTAATCTGAATGCGTGTCCCTCAGAATGATTATTCTCCATATTATGGATCCACACTCCTGCACCAGCTCCAAGTATATTCACAGATCTAACGAAATCTAAATGCCAAAGTGATTCATGAAAAATGTTTTCGCTGTCAGTTGTTTTGTATTTTAGTTCTTCAGCTGCGATTTCCTTTTTGTCATGGTCTGAATTGTACAAGATGAAAGAGTCCATATCAAAATGCATAAAGTATATTGAGAATTTTTTTGGTTTTCTTGCACTACTCACCATGTATTTCATTAAGGTCTCTCTATATAGTTTCCTTTGTTGGACAAAAACAGATATGGTAGCATAAGACATATGTAATTGCAAGGATCCTTGCAATTTTGCTCCCCATGAGCGATATAGTAGCATTCCATATTTGGGTGGGATATCTTCAATTACTATGTCCATCACAATACTCTTTGCTTGGCACTGGACTAGAGTTACACATAAATCCTTCATCAAAACAAAGCGTTTAACTTGGCTAGAGTCAAAGGAAAACAAGTCCTTATATGGTCTAGTGATGTCTAAGTTCAGTCCCTCCATGATTGCTTTTGGAATCAAATTATGGGATGCCCCTGAGTCCAACATAGCATTATCTAATATTTTGTCATGAATTTTTAGGCTAATGTAGAAAGGAGGGACTCCCCCTTGCTGATGAGTACCATTCACCTCAAGGCCAAACAATAATTTAGGTTGATCATCATTCAAATTGACAGCATCTTCTCCCTCTCCTATATTTAAAGTTTCAATTATCTGTGATCTATATGATTCATTCTTTAATAATTTGGTCAAAGGAACTGATATCTTTAATTTTTCTATTTCAGTTTTGATGTTGAAAGGGAGTTGAGCTTTGTTTGTTTGAATGAGATCTTCCTTAATAAATGCAGTTTGTGTGTTTTTATCTTGTCTTTCAGTACTAGGCAATTTGGTTTGTGTTTCAACAGTTTTGTTATGATTTCTCCTATTTCGAATGTTTTGAGTGATTGTTTCAGTTTGAGTTTCAGTGGAGGTTATATCTACAATTTTTGGGGTAGAAGTTTCCGGTGTTCCCCTAGGGAGGATTTGTAAAATCTTAGTAACAAGATCTTTTGTTATCTTTTTAGTTTGGGTCTGGATTGATCTTTTAGTGGGAGCTTCATTGTTATTTTTACTTCTTAAGCTATAATATTTGTGAACTTCATATATAGCTAACTCACAACCCTGTTTAAAGTCAAAGGACTCACCATATTCTAACTGCAATTGTTGCAGCATGTACAACTCTTGTTCTTCTTGGGTAAGAAAACATCATCTTCATTGTTGATTCCCAATAAGTTTATCTGGGTGTCATCCTCTTCTTTATGGTTTTGTGAACCCTCAACATAGTTTTCCTCAAAGGGAGGCCTATTCTGCTAATCCAGTATAGCATTCTTTCCAGTGTTAGGATTCTTTCTAAAGTTTTGGTTTTTTATTGGGAGTGGTTGTTGATTTTCCCACTCATTTTTTCTTTCCATGTTTTCTAATCTATCCATTGTTCTCTGTACACTCTTTGCTAAACTATATATTTTTCCATCACAAGTGGAAGTTTCCTCTTTAATTATAACTCTCTTTTCATTTCTTATTTTGGCCTTCTTGGCTTAAAGGTTGGCCACTACACTAACAACATTACTTTGCATTTGTTCCAATGTTTCAGGGTTTCTTTCCCTTAACTGGTATGACATGTCAGTGTCAAAACCATCAGGGAACTTGATTAGTTCTAGGTCAGGTGGAGGGTTAAGATTAGCATGGATTACATTGTAGATGCTATTGAACTTAGTACAATAATCCTGAACTGACTCATTAGGAGCTCTTCTAATGTATCATATTTAGAATGTATTTGCAGGGGGTTTTTCTTTCTCTCCCATCTATCAATGAATAATCTATGAAAATCAACTAAGTTTACAATATGATTGGAAGGTAAAGCTTTGAACCATTTCTTAACATCCCCAGTTAATGTTTGGGCAAACAACCTCATTTGGAAATTTGATTCATCTACCTCATGTAATTCAAAATATTAGTAATTTTGTTCACATGTTGTTGGGTAGTGTATTGACCAGTAGCATCAAACAAAAAGATTTTTCTTTGATAATATTGGGGCATGGCATGGAGTTGTCTAGGTAAAACCAACGGTGCATATCAGTCTACCATGGCTAAGATTCTGGTTTGACTAGGGGGTAAAGTTGTGGTGCTTGAGGAAGGGATTAAATTGGATGGAGATGAACTATATGAGGATGAGGTGCTTGGCTGATGAATAACTGGTTTAGGGGAATGGACTGTGGTGGATACTATTGGTGAGGTTGTGGTAAATGAAGGTGTATTTATAGTGATTGAAGATTGTGCAGAAATTCTAGAGGTAGCAACAGTAAAGGCAACTAGTTTAACAGATAGTTGAAGGTAAGCATCATCTATATGGCTTATCAATGTGGAGGTTAAAGCTTCTAACTTGTCAAAAGTGTCCAAGAAAAATTTATCTAAATCTGGATGGATAATCACCCTTTTTTATTCAATGAGTTGAATAAACTCAGGGTCTAAAACTATTTCATGGATTGCATTTTCCTATTTAGTTCTAAATAACAAGAGGTCAAATGGCAAATCAAAGGGATTTCCTCTAAAATTGACAACTCCTCAGGGAGTGAGCTTAGTTTGATTAACTGGATACTACTTGCATGAGTTTCTACTTTTTTTTAGTTTTCTTAAAATTCTATTTGGGTCATCAACTATAGTAGCAAGGTTTGGATCTGGATTTGCCCTTGTATAGTGAGTCTTCTTGGGAACCAAAATTTTAACTTTTTAACTGTTTTTATGAACCTTTTCAAGAACAACTTATAAAAATGACCTTAAGGGGCTCAAGATGAAATTCAAGGTTTCCTTAAAGTTTTATTAAACTGAGGATCGAAGTCCCCAATATGGTTGCCAATGATGTTATCACTCCAAAATTTCTTCTAATTTGTCAGAAAAAGAAATGATACAGGTAACCACAAACCAACTTTGGAGATCAAGATCTAGCATTCCTAATCTCAGAGAGGGCTCTCTCTTTTTTATTTAACTTTGTTTAGTTATTGGATTTTACGCTATTTATGATTGTGCTTGGATTTTTGATATGAATTTGGGTGGTGAGATCAATTACTTAGATGAAAAAAGAGTTTATTTTACCATTGGGCTATGGGGTCAAAAAGCCAGACAAATAAGACTGGATCAAGTTCTAAAAATAGTGTCTACAAGGCAAGATAAAGGAATTACTATAGATCTTAAAGCCTTGATGCTGAAATGGTTTCCAATTGGATCTAGGCAGAAATTAATGGTTCCCTAGGCTGGATTATGAAGAGAAATAAAAGAGGTCAACCGGGATGGGAGAGAAATTAAGGGTTCTCAAATCTGGATATCAGAGGAAAACATATAAATGATTAACTATGCAAAACAGAGTGTACTTAAATAAATTCTGTGTTAAATTTCCAATTAATTCATTCAAATTTAGATAACATTTAAGTTTACGAAACACTTAAGAAGGTAACAAAATCAGACAAGGAAGATATTTCACTACAATAGCTCATCTCATGAATCGAGTAGTGCAATATTTTTATTACTTTCTCCAGTCTGTTGACTTGAAAATTTGTACAATAACCCTTAGGTTTAAGATCAAAATAACTCTACAAATGTATAGTAATCCACACTCAATACTTCGAATTATGAAGTATTTATAAAAAAATAATTTACAAAATATCTCAAACTACATTGAGAACTAATCTAGGAAAAAGAAATATCTTCATGCAAGAAGATATAGATAGCTATTGAACTATTGTTTGTTGTCCCTATTATTTAGGTTCTGCTAGCTTTTAGTCTTTGATCTTTTGCCTTTTAAGCTGCTTGGTTATTTGGTCTTCACACTAGATGTCATATTTACTTATGACCTTTCATCTAATACACTTTCATTTGCCTCCTCTATTTAGTCTTTTAACTGTATGCTTTGTCACCTGCTTTCATTTTTACCTTTTACTGTAAATCTTACTCACTCTTTCATGCTTCTGTGTTTTTAGAAAGAAAAAAAAATTACTAAAAGACACTGTTGGCATTATGGTTCTGGTATGATTATATGTTTCAGATGTTGTACTTGATGGCAACACCCATGGCATGGCTCTCATTTTTGATGAAAAATAAAGAAGTACGCAG
>APFE031381682.1:422722-448810 GCA_000404065.3 Pinus taeda | reverse complement strand
ATTTAATATATAGTTGGTTCAGCTTGGTGATCTGAGCATCTGTCAAAATCTTAGCTCCTTGATTTATCAGATCAAGCAAAGATAGGGGAACCAATTTCTTCTCAGTCTTGAATTGCAGCATCTCTCTGATGGCCTCAAGGGTAATATAGAAAACAACTGAGCCTGAAGGGTCAAGCACAACTCTCTGAGTGGGATCATAACCATCATCACATAGGTGAATTAGGTCAGGAAATTGATTGACCTGAGGAAGCTTGAAGATTGGGAGGAAGGAATCCCAAATGCCCAATACATCTGTTCCAGTCTCATGTTTGGCCTTTAATTCATTTAGCGGGTGGATGTGGAACTTGCTTTTCATTAGAAATTCCTCTGAGATTTGATAATCCAAATCTGCTAATGCCTGCCACTCCAATTCTCTCTGAGGGGCATTTAAAGGGGCAATATTGAGGGCCACAGGTGCTATTGGTATATCCATAGTTACTTTAAAACTCTGCTGATATGTAAATTAGTGTTACTGTGCAGAGTAACATAAAAGAAAGTTTCTTGGAAAGAGAGTTGATTTATTGAGAAACTGAGGATAAAAGGGTCAATTGCAGCAATTGAAATACTGTATAAAACACTAGAAGAGGCAAATGCTTGTGCTTGACAAACTCTTTCATGGTAATTAGGTGTAGTTTGGGTTCCCTGTTCACAATTGCGTGAACATAATGGAGGTTTTGTGAAAGCTCTGGTGAACAAGTCTTAGCCGGTGAATTTCGACCTTGTGACTTCAAATGGGAACCATGCACAGAGGATTTGCCAGTTAATTGTGCATTTTTCCTGTGTTTTAAGTTAATTTAGGCTATTTGTAGACAAAACCAGGCGCAGAGAGGATTCACAGGGATAAATACCTAGTACAATGACAGTCCCGGTCACAAATGCAGGTGGGTTGGCGCGCCAATGGTCTCCAGGTCGAATTTAGCAGGTTGGCGTGAGTTTGGACGTAAAACGCATGCAGGAGACACAACAGTCGTTTTTGCAAAAAGTGAAAAAAACGCGAAAATTTGGCCAAAATATGGATTTTTTGGAACATTGCTACCTTTTTCGGATGACGTCAGCATGACGTCATCAGGTGACGTGGCGTCTTATGAGTGGTCCACGAGGATGGTGAGGTGGCGGACAGGTGGAGCAATGGCGGACGAGGGAGCCGACGTGGTGATGACGTAGCGGTGATGCTAGTAGTGACGTTGGCAAGGCGGATTGGCGGAAGCCAGAAAGCATAGGCGGTATGATGTCGCACCGCCTTTGATACGGAAGTGGAGTTGTCAGAGGGGGCTCCGATACGCTGTGGGGGCGACACGTGGCCGAGGCCTGATGTCACCCTCTGACAGATATCGGAAGCTAACTTACGAACGTCGGGGCCGGTCCGATATGCATGTGGACCGTTAGATGAAAAGTGACCGATCGGACGGTCAATGGGTCGATGACTTGTCCGGATGATACAGCGTCAGGTGGGCAATAAAATATGCATTTTTTATGAAATTCGTGCCCGGCGGGACTTTGGAAAATTGGCGAATTTGCATGTCTTTTTCAATGTTTTCTTTGTAAAGTCGCGCATAGATCCAGGACTTTGGATAAGTTGGAAAAGTGAGTTTTTTATGTATTTTTTCCTTTTGAGCGAGTTAGGGGTGAAAATGGGTTTTTACAAGGTTTTTTAAGTAAATGAAGGGTTGAATGGGTAAATGAATTCTGAAGGAGGAAGAGAGGTAAGGCTTGGGGTTCTTAAACTGACCAGATGTCAATTTGATTCCCTAGTAGTGAACATATGGCTATAATGCCAAGGGGGGGATATTTATAGAATGCTTGGGGTTTATACACCATGGTGTTATAATAGTAGGGAAAAGGTGACATAGGGAATTAGATAATAGAAGTTAGGGGTTAATATGGGGGAAAAGGTGAATGAGGAGTGATATCACTAAGTTTATTTGAAAACCACTTAGCTTAGGGAGTAGATCAAAATGAAAAGAATTTTGCACAAGAAATGTGGCTCTTAAAGGAAACCAGAACCAGCATAAAACCTTGAATTCTTTCACAAACACAATTGGTGTAGGGATGTTAGTAATGAGTGTAAAACAAGGAAAAAGGAAGTTAGACATGCTCCATTGTGTTTCTTTCCTTATATTGACCAGCAAGATTTAGTTTGAAAGGAATACCACTTATGCAACCCCATCTACCTACCCATCTACCTGCCTAGCATTTTTTGTTTCTTCTTGGAGGGTGCACTTGGACTTGCAGACCCTTATGTGCCTTTTCTTTTCCATTGGCTTTTTCTTTTGATTGCCTATTTAACACTACCCTTATTGCTTACAGGGCCCCAGATTAAGCAGTTGGGAACCTTAGCTTCTCTGCCTAACTATTGGTCTGCCAAGATTAAACAGTTTGGAAGGACTTCTTTCTCTATTCTACAACAGAAAATTGAAACATGGCATGATCCAGATTAGGCTATTGGACCATCCATCAAGATTTAGTAAACATGAAGTCATGTACACACCTTGCCTTGTCTTGGAAATATGTGATCTTTGTATCAGCAAAGCAGAGCATATTTGGCATATGAATTTTCCAATCATGAAATATGAAACCTATTGGTATAGGTATCCAACAGTGTCTATGTAAACTTCTACGACTCTTTCATCCAGCACTTGACAATGTCTCTCGCGTTCACACAACTAGGGGTGGCATACAAAAGTGATTCGATGTGCTTCACCGGTTCAGGAAAGTGATACATCTGCTAAAAATATTTTTCCCTGAAGGGGGACATATCTCTCCTGCTAGCACTACTCAATGTCCTACTCTGTTCATCGATATGTGATGATTTATGCACAAGGGAAGGCGGGGTACCTGCATGAAACCTTGTATAACCATGGCCACAAGATACTAAAATAAAATTTTCAGTCTTATAATTCTACCTTGAAGTCCTATGCAAAAGTCTCTTTGATAAAGTCTCTTTGATCTTCTTCCATGTCAGTGTTGTTCCCTTCTCAATCAACAACTAAGTATCTGCATATACTGGCAAATCAACCGATATCTTCTCAACTGATTCCCCACTACTACTCTTGACAGTTTCCTTTGATTAAACTCTCTTGGATGCCATTTCAATTAAGACTATTAGAGAGATTTCAAACAACTATTGTACCTATGGGATAGAGAGGGCACTCATAGTGAGAAAATGTCAGCTAAAAACAAAAGAAACTTCAAGACAAGTTCAAGCAACAAGTCGATCTCATGATGGGAAGGATCATGTATTTTTGACTAATAGGGGTGACTCCCTAACTGTTGGAACTACGCATTGTGCAGTCACAATAGCCAATGTGGAAAACTGATGATTGAAACCATGTAATGTGTAGCTTAGTCTATATCAAGGCTTGGGAGAGACTACGAATTGTGAAGTATCAACGACTAAGCTAGGAGTCTGGCTCCTAGAACTGCATAGTATGTAGTTGGAGCCAACTTAGGCTAGGCACCATGCAATTCTAGAATGCAAGCCAAAGGCTTGAATCTCCAGATTGAGTAGAGCTAGCTGTGAAGTGTGAGATCTAGGCAAGGAGACCCAGATCTACCTAATGGGATTGTGGAAAACAAGTGGATATGAAATTGGATGTGAAATTGAGTGTAAATGTGACTAAGTGTTGATCCATGCATGTGAAACAAGTGCACCGATTAATTAAATTGAAGGAAAATGAAGCGTGTGAAGAGATTCATTTCAACGGAAACTGTTAGTGCAAAAACAAGAAAATGCATGTGACAATTGGGAAAGACAATCTATAACTTGAAACAACACTTAGACAAGTTAAAGCAAGTTAAAAATCCAGCAATCATGCAAAGAAACTGATGAAACAATACTCACACAAGATAAACAACAAAACATGATAGAAAAAGTAGCAAAAGACGAGAAAAAGTATAAATAACCAATGATGATTACACTGAAGGCTCCTTAATCCTCTCTACAATGCTAGATATCTAATATTGAGTGTGAAATGAGCTCTAACAGTGTCGATTAAATAGATTTGGTTAAATTAGGGTTTATAACGCACATGCTTAAAATCAAGGAAAAAGCAACACATGGTAGAAGTTTCTAAAAATAATTCAAGTTCCTCCTTTGGGTTACTAAAAATAGATCCCTAGTTTTTTGGGATTCTTTTTTTTCCTTTTTTTTGGGAAAAACTACCATGCATTTCCCGGAAAGATTGCGCCTATCTAGGAAGGACTAGGAAACTCTTTAGTTCATGCACTACACAATGTTTTAGCAAAGTGAGGTCTACACAGTTTTTGGGCTCAGTGTTAGGCTTCCCCTCCATAACTGTGCATTTCCAGAGCTCAAGGCCCAACAATCAGGACTACACAATTCCCAATAGCAAGGTCAATTTCCCTCAAGAATTGTATAGCTTTTTGAGATAAACCCAAACTTGTTGTGGGACTATGTCAGGAGATCAACTTGTCGGTTAGAAAATAAAATAAGAGAGGACACACAAGACAATATGAAGAGGCTAAGCCTCAATCAAAGCACAATACTTGGATTAGTGCAAGATGAGCTATTGTGATTTAGAACGAAGGCTCCAAAATCGAAGCATAGGCAAAATTTTGGAGGGTGGTTGTAGTCGTTACAATAGAATCCTAATGAGTATTTTTAACAAAATGTAAGAAGGATTGGTTTGGTCTCATAATGCTCGATGATTCCTATGCAGTTTAATTGTTTTACTAGCCTAGTGAAGGTATGAATCGCCTTCCTTTTCATGTTTAGAGAGTTTGAAAAGGAGGCAAAAAGGAAAATTCCAAGAGGTTCCTTTTCATAATTTTAGTCACCTAGGCCCAAAAGGGTGTTACAACCCTGTTTTCCACTCCATTATAATGAGAGAACACAAATATCAACTTACCTTTCTTGTTTGGCTAAAATGCATCCCTTTTCACCTTTTCATTTAATTAAGTGAGATTTATCCCATGATAAAAGGGTGGAATCACAATTACGAGCTTTTTGTCAATTATCTCAATTATGAAATAATTTTCTAAAATATTATAATTATGAGACAATATATTATTTCATAACTGAGATAATTGAGAAAAAAACTCATAATTGTGATTCCACCCTTTTATCATGGGATAAATCTCACATAAGTAAATAAAAGGTGAAATTGGATGTATTTTAGCCTAAAAAAAGAGGTAAGTTGATATTGAGTTTCTCTCACTATAATGGAGTGACAAATGGGGTTATAACAAAGGGCATAAAACAATACCAGGGAGAACCTTTTATTCGTGCTTGACTAAATTATTCCTTTTTCATAAATAGTCCATCCAACTTGGAAAAGGGTTAAGCTTATACTGGGTAGACGCCCTTTCATTTACTTTAACAAGCTAGAAAGAGAAAAGTGCTTGACAACCTTTTCATATTTTGGTAGTCTGAAAAGAGATTAAAGAGGGCTACTCTTAGAGGAGCAAGTGGTATAATGGGTAGAAATTTCTTACTGCTATGATGGAACTGCTTAAAACATGTGGAGGTCAAGAGGCAGGCTAATATGACCACTCATCGCAGGGATTCCTTAGGGACGGCTAAAAAAGAAAGTGAAAGTGAATGTAGTCCAAGTATATGGTGTTGATGGAGTGAGAAAATGAGGGCTCATTTGGAAAAAATAGGCTGATAAAAATGACAATCACGAGTATAGGATTTCTTTTTATACAAGCCAATTAAATAGTTAATGGAAGTAACATATAAACAACATTCACATATAAATTTTAAATACTTGCACTTGAAAATGAAATAAATAATAAGATAATACTGAATCATTCAATCATTCAATCAAGAAATAAATAACACATCAATGATTCCAGTCACAAATTTGAGAAAAACAAATTCTTAAATCTCCTTTGCTTAGTTGAAACATGGAATTAAAAATGGTTCAATATTTGTACCCAAAAAGAAAAGTACAATAGTGTAACTGGGTCTTTCCTTGAAAAATTCAAAACCCCTTTGGACTGAACTTGAGAATTATTTAAATAGTTTATAACATATGAAAGGAGAATAGTTTCATCTCTATAATTCTCTCAACACATTACAAACAAGCTTTAGTAGAATAGAAACTTTTTACGAACTTCAAACTAAAATGAACCTGTGAGTTTTATGGAGTAGTTTTTGATGAAGAACCATTGGGTGATTTCCATGAATCATATACTTCTAGAAGATGTCCTAACTTAGAGAGTGAGTGAGGTATTATGTCCATTTAATAGCTATACACCTAAGACTCCAAGACTGGTATCAATTGAGTAATATGTTCGTCAATGACTTTAGTTACTTGAAGGTAACTATGAAATTTAATGAGAAACCCCTGGATTAGCTCAAAATTCACGTTTAACGACTACTCAATTCTATCATGAGACTATGGTTTGTCACCTTGTATTTTTTATTTTAATAACTATACTTTTGGGAGAGCCTCCTCTGTATCAACATGTAGCATTTTTTTCTCTTTAATATATTGAGCAATCGACTGGACCACAAAATTAGAAATATTTTTTTTATTTCTTACAAATGATTTCATTAAGAATATATGGGTCTTCCAAACATGTAGAACTTTATATTTTTGCATTTCATGAACTCTAGGGAGGTTTGGTAAATATGTCTTTAGATCCTTCTTCCATAGATAATATCATTAATTTTACTCTTTGCTTCTTCATATTGAGTTTCCATATCAACCAAATCATCAAGGAAATAGTTAACCAGTTCCTCTGGAGGTTTCTCTATGCTCAACTTATCACAAAATAGTTGGTTTTCATATTGTAGCTGTTCATTCATGTCATGGGCTTCGTGCTTAAATTTATCAAGATATATTATCTTTTCCTTATCCTACCTTTCCTTCTCCTGAAATTCATTTATTTGGATATCTTTCTACTTTATCTCATATTCAAATTGGCTTCTAATCAAAGCAATCTGAGGTTGCATCTATGAATAATCCTTTGCTAGTTGATGAATTTTTTCATATTTATACCTAATGAATTGTATACCTTTAGAATTTTTATCGATATTTTCGTTAGTGTAACACCCTACATACTGAGGTAATTCCTCACATACTTCATCACAGGCTGTTGATGATCCTTCTCAAACCACTTGTAGTAGCTCAAGTTAAAAATCCATGTAATAAAATTAATAAATGAAAAATAATAGCCAAGGTCATGGGACACGTATTCTAAGTTGAATGTTGGAGAAAACATAGTGATGAGGATCACTTGTGATTAATTAATGGATATGGAAATTGGAAAAGGAATTCGAAAAGGCTTTGGAAAGCCATGAAGCATTAATTGCATTTTATTTATGAAAATAATGGAAAATAGGAGAAAAGGAAGGTGAAAGGTCACCTATTGCATGTGAGGAGGAAATTGAAGGAAAATTAGAAAAATTAAAGAAAATAGAGGTCTCAATGATAAAAAAATTCTAAGGATCAGTTCACAAACTTTTGTCAGTCTCTCTCTCTCTCTCACACACACACACACACACACACACTATTGCACACATAGAGGTTTCTTGGTGCACTCTTGGAGCATTGTGGCATACTTTGGATTTGGAGCAAGAATTTAAAGGAAGAGCAGGAAAGCACAAGGGAGCATCAAGCTCAAAAATGTAGGTTTTAACCCCGTACAGAAATTACCTGCATACGAATTCTAAATCACAAGAAAAATAAAAATGCGAGAGCATAACCCATAAAACACATATACACAAATATTTCCCACTGGATCTCAAAACCGAGACTACCAGCTTGATTTTTCATTATATTCCTTTCAATGTTACAATACATATTTATACATGCCGAAGCATCCAATACCATCGACCGAAAACCATCGCATCCAAATCTATGGACCGAAAAACCATAGGTAGGTTCGCCCAACCTAATATAGGGTCCAAAAAAAAAAATTCGGGGCGCTGCCCCGAACCCCGTAGAGGGGGGCTCCGGCCCCCTCTAACCCCCAGGTTCACTACGTAGGTTAGTCGTGGAAAGAATATAACACAACCCAACAGCAAGTACAAGCACTACCTGTTGCATGTCAACCTCAAGTCTCTTAGGTTGCAATACAACAACCTCTTGTCTCTACGGCTCAATCACAACCTCAGGTTAGTGCTTCCTTGCTTGGAATGACTCAGGCTCAAACAGGTACTATCACTCTGCATCTTGGTCAATCATCCAGTATTTGGGCAACAAAAAATGGTCTAGAAACCATGGCTAGTAAAATATCAACAACCACAATTCTAGCAAGCTTTCCGAGGACCTGAGCAACAAGGCTTTGTAAGTAACGGGCAACCACATTTTAAAAATGGTTATCAAAAACCATACTATAACTATTATGCCCATCAACCTATTCAAAGTTATCAGAATCAGATACATTATGCTGGTATGCAAATACCTACTGCTCAGGCGATCCCATCTTATCCTGGGTATGCTTTGCCAAACCTAAATCAAGAGTTGCCTTTTGTAGCAACTCTAAAATTACTAGATCTGAACTGGCTGACAAATGATCCAATTGCTTACACCCCTTGGTGGTCAGCGATTCCTCATAAACTTCCCTCTGATATTCCTAAATTTAATGGAAATCCAGGTGAAGATCCATCGAATCACGTAATGACTTTTCATTTGTGGTGTTCATCTAACACCCTCAATGATGATTCAATTAGGCTTCGCCTTTTTCAGCGAACGCTAACTAGTCTGGTAGTGAAATGGTACATTGAATTGCCTACAGCTTCATTCAATAAATTCAACACCCTTGCCACTACTTTTTTAACCCACTTTAAGTTACCCATAAGGTACGAAATGGAAATGGAACTCCTTACCAACTTTAAACAGACAATAGCCACTCACATATATGATCATATTCATGAGTGGTGACGTCGTCGTCGAATGGTAAAGATGTATGTTCCTGATCAGCTTCTAGTTGAGTGGTTTATTAAGTCATTATTACCTTCTATTACTGAAGATGTGGTGAAGGGAGGAGTTGTCACTGAAGAGCAATTCATTACTCGTGCACAATATTTAGACTTGATCTATAATCAGTCTAGCATGCTCTACGAAAAAATTCCTGATGCTCCTAGACCAGAATTTTCCATTCCTCCCCCTCCTAAATCAAACAAGGACTCTCATGCCAGTGACGACGTGATTGGTACCTCAAGCATGCAAACTGCAAAGGCTCCATCTCGTAAAGCCCTTGTAGTCTGTAGTAAAAACGTAAATGACAAACTTCTTGCCTCAGAGGTTAATGCCATGTCATCTGACAAGGGAAAAGAACCAAAGCAACCAGGGGGCAAGAAGAAAGGGAAAAACAAAAAGAAGAAACAAGAAGATTCAACTCCTGAGAAATCTTCTGAAAACCCTGCTAAGCAAAAGAAACCGCCTCCTCATTATCCATGTTTAATATGTAACGACGAGCATCATACGAAAGATTGTCCACATCGAGCTAAGGTTGCAAAGTTTTTAAAAACTTCAAGTACCTCAGTAGTATTGACTGAAATGTTTCCAAACCCAGAAACTAATCTGGTTGCTATCGATCATGCTTCCCCATCCCAAGTGCTTATTCCATCCATCTTGAAACAGCAAAATGATGCTTTGATATTGACAAGGAACAAATATTATGGGAATCCATAGTTGTCGAACAACAAGGCTACAGATCAACCCAGTAGTTTGACAACAACTTCACAAGAAGTTGTTCCACCCATCATTCATGAATTAACTATAAAGCTGCCAAAGGGAGTAGTACATAAATCGACATTTAATCGTTGTGCCCAAGAAGCACAAAACTATAATATAGTGGAGGATCTAGCTCAATCACCATCCGCTATGTTGACACTTGAAGTACTACAAAATTGCCCCTCCCAAAAGTAGGCTTTGTTATCAGCAATAGGTGGGATCAATCCAATGGATTCCAATCTTGTGGCCTTTAGCCATAAAGGATATGAGCCTCTGTTACTAGCCCAACTCACTTTCCTTATACAAGTAAAATCCCTCAAAAAAACTGTTCATCGAATAATAATTGATGAAGGGGCATCTACCTGTACTATGTCAATGAGTTGCTGGAAAACTTTAGGCTCACCACCCCTGTCATGATCATCAATGACATTAAAAGCATTCGATGGAAGAACATACACACCTTATGGGATATTAAGTAACTTGCAAGTTGAACTGGGGGGAAAGACAATAGAAATTGAAGTCGAGGGTCATTGATGGGAACCTTGACTACAATATCTTACTGGGAAGGTTGTGGATTTATGCTATGGATGATGTTGTGTCAACATATTTTAGAAAAATTGAATTTCTCTCCCAAGGCGGAATGACAATCATTGACCAACTAACCTTTTTCCCCAATAGTTCACAAGCTACTGGAAGCATTCCAATGATCCATGGAAGCTCTCAATTACTTCACAATTTCGGAGCAGGTCTCGTAAAAGACCTCGCCTTAATGGGTACTTTTTCCCTCCCGCCTCCAAGTAATCTGGTGGAAGTGGCAATAGTGGAAACCTGTCATATGATATCTTCTACATCATCAAAGATTAAGAAGAACTCTAACCATTTTGATAGTATGGATCATCGCGAGGTGTTGCCCCCAAGCCCTATAGAAATTTTGTAGCAATCAATTTTCCCCAGCCTGGGCGGTGAAACCAAATCAACACACAGTAAGTGTTTAGATAGATAGGTCTCTAGAGTATGGAACCTCTTCTGATCCTTGGTCTCGTATACATTCTACAGACGAAGGAATCATTCAGTCGATGATGATAGGAGAGGCACCATGGGAATATTACCACCATCATTCTCCCCTTCAAGATAACAACGAAGGTAATTCTAGTGACCTAAATCATCCATAAATTTTTTATTCTCTATCAAATACTGTAAATACGGTGGATTCCGAGAAAAATCTGTCCAATATTGAAGAGACTATCACCATTAATATCTCAACCAAACCTAATGTTGTAGAGAATATTTATGTTTGCAAAACTTGTTCTCATTCAGAACTGGAAATATACTGCGCTCTCTTTCGCAAATTCAGAGATGTCTTTGCATGGTCATATGAATAAATGTCAAGAATTGACTTGAGCATCATTGAACATGAAATCGAGATGTATCCAGATGTCAAACCAGTATGACAATGGTTTCGACTGGTTCACCTGAAGAAAGTTGCTGCCATTAAAGTAGAAGTTGAAAAACTTTTACATGTTGGTTTCATTTACCCTGTTCCTCTCACTAATTGGGTATCAAATATTGTTCCTGTGATGAAAAATCAAGGAATGATTAGAGTGTGTGTCGATTATAGGGATGTAAATCAAGCTTGTCCAAAGGACAACTACCCTACACCCTTCATCAACTAGATAATTGATGAATGCACTGGATGCGAAATCTTTTCATTCATGGATGGATTTTCCAGGTACAACCAAATCAATATCCACCCACAGGACTAGTCGAAGACTACATTTATATGTCCATGGGGCACATTCACATACCGTAAACTACCTTTCGGTTTGAAGAATGCAGGGGAAACCTTTCATATGGAAATGAATTATGCCTTCCGTGACATCAAGCACATCATTCAACCATATCTCGATGATCCACTAGCTCATTCGCGAAAGCGGACTGATCATCCGCAGCATTTGAGAGCTATATTTCTATGTTGCCGACACTACAAGATACGACTCAATGCACACAAGTGTGTGTTTTTTGTTGGTTCTGGTCGATTACTAGGTTTCATGGTTTCTAAGGATGGAATTCGACTCGACCCATGTAAGGTTCAGGCAATTATTGACATGCCTCCACCTTCAAATTTGCTTCAGATTCAGAAACTCCAAGGGAAAGAAAACTTTCTAAGGAGGTTCATTCCAAATTACACTGAGCTTGCTAAAGGTTATACGCATTTATTGAAAAAATAAGTACCTTTTAACTGGAATCAGGTTGCGCAAGCTTCCTTTGATGCTTTAAAGGATTCCTTAGTAAAAGCATCATTAATGTATGCTCCTGACTATCAAAAAGACTTGAAATTGTATCTCGCCGCTACAGATACAACAATTGCAATGGTTTTAGTACAAGAAGAGAATGGAATAGAACATATGGTATATTATTTAAGCCACAACTTAAATGATACAGAAAGCATGTACTCCTATGTTGAAAAGTTGGCTCTAGCAGCTGTTCAAGCAGTACAAAGATTTCGCCACTGTGTACTCTTTTGCAAAACTACCATTCTGTCAGATTGCAACCCTATGACCTACATTCTATCACGTCAATTGCTAGGGGGGAAATATTCCAAACGGATAGCCATTTTGTAAGAGTTTGATATAGAATTCACGAAATACAAATCAAAGAAATCTCTAGTCTTCGCAGAGTTACTTTGTGACCTTCCATCATCGTCCAATGATTCAACATCAAAAGCATCAATCGTGGATGAAACTCTATTTCTAATATCGTCAAGTGATTTTTAGTATGGAGATATACTGATCTATCTCCAAACCCAAACCTTTAGGCCTAACACCTCTCACTCTGAACAGTGACGTACTCGATACCAAGCCAAAGACTACATAATCGTCGCTGAGACACTTTACCGTCGTGGTTTCGATATAGTTATGCGAAGGTGCCTCACGCATGAGGAGGACGAAAAAGTCCTGAATGATTTTCATTCAGGTGCATGTTGAGGGCATCAATATGGTTACGCTATGACACAAAAGATCTTACGAGCTGGTTACTTCTGGCCCACTATATTCGAAGATTGCATAATTGCAGTTAGAAGTTGCCATACTTGTCAGATTTTTTACTGCAAAACAATATTACCACCTACAATGCTACATCCAGTAGTTATTGTTGGGCCATTCACTAAATGGGGCATAGATTTCATGACATGTAACCCCAGCTCGGCTGGGGGGCATGCGTATATCATAGTTGCGGTCGACTATTTTACAAAATGGGTTGAGGCAATGCCTACATTAAATAACAATGGCGAAACGGTTGCTCTTTTCTTTTTTAATCATGTAGTCTCTAGATTTGGTGTTCCACAGGCTATAGTCATAGATCATGGATCGCATTTTCGCAATCACATGATGGTTGAATTGAATGCCAAATTAGGACTATCCCACAATAGTTCTACTCCATATTATCTGCAGGCTAACAGACAAGTTGAGGTAATTAACAAAGTCCTGAAGTGCATGTTGCAAAGGATGATTGGAGTCCACAAATGGAATTAGCATTTAATCCTATACTTAACTCTGTGGGCATATAGGACATCAGTAATAAATGCGACTAGATTTATGCCCTTTCAGTTGGTGTATGGTCTGGAAGCTATCATACAAATTTAGTGTGAAATTTCATCTCTCAAGCTTGCAATTGATTTATTTCCTGAAACTTTGGAGGAAGAGGCTCATTTCTTGGAACTAATCCACTTGGATGAAACCCTTCATGACACTGTGTTGGCTAACGAAGCACATAAGAAACGTGTCAAGTCGCAATTTGACAAGAATGTCAAGCCTCGTGTCTTCTCAGAAGGTGACCTGGTCTTACTTTATGATTAGGACTCTGATAAATTGGGATCAGGTAAGTTCGAACCATTATGGATGGGCCCCTATATTGTTAAACGAGTATTGATAAAAGGATCTTACGAGCTCGTGGATTACAATGGAATTCCACTGTTGTAGTCCTGAAACAGGTTGTATCTTAATCATTACTATGCTTGATTAAGTGTAGTAATATCTTTACAGATATACTTTTGTTATGTTTTTGTTTTCGTTAAGAGTTGTCATTTTGGTTAAGTAATCCACTTTGCATTTGTTTCAGATGTCGAACTTCTTGGAAACATTCGTTGGGTATGTCGGCAGAGCTAGTTGTAGTATGTAGAACCCATCTTCTGCAGCTTGGGTCATTTTTTCTCTAAGCAATGAGTTAGTGAGTTTCAAGGGGATATGTATTGGCTGATCAACGAATAATATCACTGAGTACATCGCATTTATGGAGCTTCTCTCTGATGCCATTTCACATGGCATACGCCGACTTGTTGTTAGGCTAGATTCACAACTCGTCATTCTAGAGCTTATTGGCGTCTATTCCATTTAGAACCCAGCTATCTATCGTATGTTCCTAAGAGTTAGGATTTTGGAAAGGCAGTTTAATTCCATTCAATATCAACACAATTCCAAAAACTTGAACACATTAACTGATTCATTAGTAAATTATGTGTTAGATAGACATTTGCATCATTTCACATTAACATTTGCATCAAGATCACATAACTTAACCAAAATAAAACTCCGAAAATCAAAAATATATAATTGTTTATAGTCTTTTACAAAATGTTTTGTGTCCAAGATAAAATTGGTCATATGACCAAGAAACTCAAAAATGAATGTAGAAAAGCACCGTAGACTAATGTTGCTGGTGATAATATGTCACCGCCTGTGTGATCATACGCAAGAGCCTAGTCCATCGACTCAGCACGCTAGTAGTATGGCGATGTAACCTCAGAGGTAACTCGTCGGTCCTCGCATCCTGAATACCAAGAGTGAGACCCTCGATCTGATCTTGCAACACTGCCAAGGTATCTACTATATCTAGATCACGAAGGACAACCCTCCCTACAACCTCTCCTGCTGGAACATCAGCTGCCACCCTTGAGCGTGCTGCTGGTCGCACTGGCCCAACATCTGCACAAATATATGAGTTTGATTAGCCTTGATAACATTTAAAAACACAAAAACATTAGAAAACTGATATGGTCAAATCATTTTACCCATAACACTCCATTGCTTGCCAACTGATAACGCCAAATCCGGGTCACCTCGGAAATCCATCCCAACATATGGATACTCCACAAAGACCATATCCTGATGGTCAAACCACTCAAAGAAGGCATCAGAGAAAGAAATTTGTGATTGAACAGCATGTCTAGCCATGCGATCAACCCATCTCTGCATCCGTGGTTCCCTCGGTGCTGGCAATCCTAGTGAAATGTATTGTGGTTACATCAGTGGAATCCTCTCCACGGCCAAAGTAGTCAAAATGGAACCATAGCCAAAGTTCTTGGACCTTCCATTCTTTACCTTGGAGAGATATTCTTTAATGACTAGAAGTACCACCTCACACCAATTGAATACCTTTGGTTCCAGGCATTCTAGGGCATACTGCATATAAGATCTGATGGCCAAATGAAGAGCCGCGCTACTAGCCAATCTAGCAAAGGTGAATAAAATGGTCCTCAAGGGCCGATCAGTGACATCTCAGATATTGATTTTGCCATCCCTGCTAGGTTGAGATCCATCTCTACAAAACTGGTGAATATAATCCCTCACGGATTCACCCCCACGGGCGAATTCTGATAGTGAGAGAGGGGCACGATGCCTCGATAACCCCGTCAAAAAGTAGATATCCTCAGTTGTCAAGGAATGGATTTTCCTCTAATCTAGAATACCTAGTTGATTGGATCCCATGAATCAAGAAAATATTGCAACAAACTGATTTATTGTCTCATGCTGGATATGTGGAAGAATTTTAGCAAGCCACAGTTTCGCAGTGCAGTAAGTGTACCCTGATCATGTAAGGCAATCATGTCCTCTTCTTCATGTTCGCATTCATGCCATGTAACGGCCATCTTGATATGATAAATCTCTAAAACAGAAGCAAAATATGAATTAGGATCCCTTTTTAAGCAAAACAGACAAAATTTACATGAAAAATCACTGTGCAAAGTTTCCCTTCTATGCCCATCGTACCCTGCCTGTGCACAGGGTGAGATGCATACTGACTGGCTAGTGTCCAGCTCAGTATGCATCACAATTTTCAATGAAAGCCAGGTGCAATGGAGGGAGAATGAGTTCTTCAAACTCCAAGGGCCCAAAAGCAGGGAAAAACTTGCTCAAAATCAGAAAAGGATGGAATGCAAATGAAGAGCTCGGGGTTAGCTCCTACCTAGTCTTGACGGCGCAAAGAATAGTCCACCAGATCTCCCAAAATAAGTTGATGAAATTTGAGGGGGAAATGAGAGGTAAAACTAATTTTTATGTTACTATTCACGTACTTCAAATAAAATATTAGTTTTTTACTCATTTTTCAGGCATGTATATGTATTTCTAATCAATTTGATGGAGTAGTTGAGCAAGTTGAACGACCAATGAAAGAATCTAATGTGTTAAATGGTGAATTAAATATCTTTGACCACTATTATGAGCAATGTTTCCGCAAGGTTCAAGCTCATTAAAAAATAAACCTGCCACTGAGCATATTTTAACGTAAAGTTCAATTTCATTAAAAAATAAACCCGCCTTCAGTAAACGACCTCTGTGATTGTGATGTTATCGGCCTTTTGAGCCTTGGTTGTGTTCCTACCGTCATCTCCATTCTTTTGGCCGATCATATGCTTCCACTTGATTGTTTACCTTTTTGAGGAACATCTGCAACCAGTGATTCTGTTAGCCCCCTCTTCACACTACCATGTTTTGAGAAGTTCCAAACTTGCCTAGAACCAATTGCTACCTGAAAATACCACTCGTTCCTCAAAAAACGAGTCTATTTTAAGATCTTTTTAGACTTGTTAAATATGAAAAGATTGCAGGGCTATTGGCCTTTCCAGCTTGTTAAAGTAAACGAAAGCACCACCCCTCGTGTACATTTTAATATTTTTGGACCTGAGGGATTATCCCATAAAAAGATCGAGCACTTGTCTTTTTTGGCTCGCTAAAGTGATCAGAAAAGTCATTCCTTTTGTATTATTTTAATCTTGTTCGGACTCAAGGGATTATGATACGAAAAAGAACTACTAGAGTTTCCTTTTCATCCCTTTTCAAACTCTCTAAACATGAAAAGGACTAAGTTATCCTTGTCATTAAACTCGTTAAAAAAATAGCGAAAAACTTGTCCACCGAGACAAGAATGAGTTTCATTGTCGCTAGGCTCGCTAAAACATAGCGACAGGTTTGCCTAAAGGGAAAATTATAGAACAAGCATATGTTATCCTCCTCAATCTTGACAAAAATAAAGAGGTACTGGTCAACAATGACTAGGGAAAAAGGGAAGAAAACTTGAAGAATTTTATTGGTAGCAAGTCGCTTTTGAACATGACACTTTCACTCCATCACCATGATTGAGTCGGGTTGGGTTATTCCATTCACTAGTCATATCACCATTGGTCCTCCGTACCATCCATATTTTGGGGTTAATGCTACCAATCCATCTCAGTGTTGCCAATATGTTCAAGAGAAGTCATTCAGAGAATTCACCACCCAACTAACACCTCATCCACTACAATATTGTCACCCTCCATTTTTCATGACCACCATTCCTGAACCTTGTATCATCAGATCGTTTTCACCTCCAGAAAATAATTTGCTTCGTTTCATGTCATAGATGTGGGATACATTAAGGCCCTCCTACGACGGGTCACTTCTGGTCAACATTAGCTCATTATCCAAGAAGTTGACTTAGAAACAACCCTTTCAGTACTTTGAAGCTTGCATGCCTCAATGGTAAGTTTCTCACTTCCAGCAATACGTTTACATCAATGGCCTTCGACCGAAATATTTTACGTGGTGCTCGACATCAGATCATATATTCGCACCACATGAATTGTATTGTAGTAACTTGAGGATCATTATCATTATAGGTGATTCCTCTCGCGCCTGTTAACAACTCACATCATTGGCTAGTCATTAGGCAATGTCTTTCCATGTTCAACTTCAGGACATCTTTTTACATGGATCGACTTGTACACCGAGTGAAGATTGAAGGAGTTTGAAGACCCCAAATCTAGTTTCATCCATTTGGGCTGCGATATATTCAGGAGTATAAAGACATCAAATTTACACAAAAGTTGCACAGATGATCATCCAAGCTAAGGGATGATGACTCTACATACAAAGAATCACTTGTTTGCAACAATAGATGATTATCTGTCCTATGTACATGAAAATGAATTTATAAAGTTGTGCATGGGAATGCCCGCCTCAACTAGATAATGACAATAATATGATGATGATGTATTATATTGTATTTTATATAGGTCACCTTCCATTTAGAATACCTTGGATCCTCATGATAAAGCATTTCACCCCACATCAAAAGATTTACGACCTCATGCTTTAGGGGGCAACTGTTATAGACATATTTGGGCACTTCACCCCCAATCATATATGTTGATAAACCAAGGGCTCTTCAAACCCTAAAAGTGTTGTTTCATACCCTAAAAGATCATGGTCAACTGATTACATCATTTCCCAGAAGTTCTACCTAAAAAACCACTCAGAATTGGTCAAAATTGGACCATACTGACTGCTCCTTGGTCAGGGTATGATGCATACTGACTCCTACACTAGCCAAGTGTGATGCATACTAAAGAAGCCTTCTGTGGGGTGTGATGAGTGAGAATGGACAAATGTATGAGATAGTTTGCTAAGTGGATGCTCATGGAATCTTCTAGAAACTTCCTCTATGACACTTGCCTCTCTGAATTCGCCCAGGGATGAGTAAGAGATCCAAGAAATCTCCAAGTGGAACTAAGAACTACAAGTGGAATGACACTAATCAAAAACCTAGAGATGACTCACACCTATGCAAACATATATAAATGGATCCCTCATCTGAGAGATCTAGGGGATGGAACTTTGTAATTTGTAAAGAAGGGCTATTAGTTTGTCTTTGAGAAGGAACCTTGTATTGTTAGGTGATCTTGATTTTCATGAGGTGAAGAGGGCTTTGATGATGGGAGGATGATGCTGGATCAGACAGCTGGTTGTAATCCTCTCTTCTGCTATTAATAAAGTTGAAAGAATAACTTCGGCGTAAATCACATGTAGACAGACATAGGCCCCTCAACACCATTCGCAATTCCCTCAGATCGGTGAAGGATCCCATTAACCCTAAGGACATGAAGGGTGTCTACTTGATTCCTTGTTCATGTGGGACCCCCTATATTGGGGAAACAGGGTGATCCATCCATCAAAGGATCTGCGAACATGATGCTGACCTAAGACATGGGAGATCCAAGTCATCGGCTTTAGCAGAGCATGTAGAAAAGACCAAGCATCAGGTATGTATTGAGGAGGCCAAGGTTGTGGCTAAGGTTGCTCAGTTCCATCGTCGTAAATTTAGGGAAGCTATCGAGATTGAAAAGAGGTCGAACAATCTCAATAGAGATGATGGCTGGAAAATCAGTAGGTGTTGGATTCCAGCACTCTCTTCTTAGTTGGTGTTTTTGCCCCCTCCGCGGGGTTGTGCTAGTAATTTTTTTTTTTTTGGGACCTGTAGCATTTTTAGTATTATTTATAGTATTTGGTGATTTATTTGGGGATTTATCTCTCTCTCTCTCTCTCTCTCTATATATATATATTATATATATATATAGATATAGATATAGATATAGATATAGATATATTCTAACTTTATTTAACATCCTAATTTATTACCTCTTATACAAACCATTTTTACTAATTATTTCATTTAATTTGATTCGTGCTTTTATTTTTTTTCCCCTAGGAAAAAGTCGTAATTTCTATTAGAGATTAAGAAATTACATTTTGTATATGCCGAAGCATTCATATATAGGCAGTTGTGCCTGTCGAGTTCATTAGTCTCCTGAAATAGATAATCAAAATAAACCCAAATTGTCTCCACACAGGGAGCATTTCCAAAACTATGTGCTGGTAGTGTTCAGATTTATAGCCATGCTCTTCGCAGAGAGCCCTATATATATGCTGATAATAACAAAAAGTATAGTGTTGTACTCGGATCTAGACAAAGGAAATATATACAGACTATACACAAAAATGTGCTGTAGTGGGCTCTATAGCCCATCTCCCATATGGTCATCAAATGGTCTGTGATAATGCTGGTAGTATGTGCCGTCGATCTCCTCCTGAATTATCCAATTGTCTCCTTGTCTGTGCGCTTCCTCTTTGGAGAGTTGGTCGGTGATGGTGTTTTGTTCCCTGTAGATGTGTTGACATACAAATGATTCAAAGGAAGCAGTCAGTCTTTTTGCTTCATCTAATATGTGTCTCAACGAAAATGCATGACAATGAGATGCATAATTCAGCCAATTTCATACTATTTTAGAGTCTCCAAACAGCTGGAGGTGACTGCAATGTTTTTGGATGGCAAAGTGTATGATGTGTTTCATTGTGCACTGTTCGGCGAAATTATTAGTGCCTCTGCCTAAGTTTATTTGTATCTTATAACAGTGTGTGTCATTGAGATAAAGAATTGCACCTCCACCACATCCCACTTCTTGTGTTGAGCCATCAAAGTAGGCCCATCGTTTTGATTTGTCGATACTCACCTGTCTAATGATGCGTGCAGGGGCAGAGGGTTCCTCATCAGGTATCAAGTTATAATCTACAATAGTATGGTGTAGGATAGTGGGCCAGTGAGGGGCCTTTTGGTTAAAGATAGCCTGATTCCGGGCAATCCAAACGGCCCAGCAAGCAAGGAGCGGTATATTGCAGGATTTCCTCGAGTGGTTCAGGAACCAGTTTTCCCATGCATCTGGTATATTGTTGCCTTGCCAATTTTTCAAGTGCGGGAAGTGATTGATGAGGGTATTCCAAAACTGTAGTGTAATGTTACAGTTCAAGAATAAATGTACAGTTCTTTCTTCCTTTGCATGACATAGATGACAGCGAAAAGGTCCGTGAAAGGATCTCTTCATGATATTTGTACCCGTTGGAATTTTATCAAATAAAATGTTCCACATAAGCAGACGAGTACGGGGAGCTGACTTGAGTTTCCATAAAGCTTTCCATGTGGGGTGTATATTCTGAGGTTTGTAAGGCTCCATGAGTTTTAGATAACCCAACTTCGGGGCATATGCTCCATGTTTAGCGAAGGCCCAAATGATTTCATTTGGTCCTTCAGTGAGCCTGATGTGGGCTTGTGTGAGAGCATCCGTATATTCCATCCATTCGGCCTGCCATTGAGCCGGAATATCTAGTGTTTGTACACTGATCCAAGCCTGTTGGAGGAAGGTGGAGTTTGCTAGATCTCAAATATGCATGATGTTGGTGATGCCTCTGTCATTTAGGTGCCTGATGAGGCCGTCTTAAAGTCTGCAAGTGTTCCCACATCCGACCCAAGGGTCCTGACCTATACGCACCGCATTGCCCGCCTTTATGCGCCAAGTTAATCCTTCACGAAGCAGAGGTAAAGTGTTGATAACCGCTTTCCATATGATGGATATGTTATGATTTGTTCCATGTTGAGTGCAAATCCAATCCAGCACGTTCAGGGGCTTGATGTATTTCGCATATGCTACCTGCGTCCATAGTCCATAAGAGGTGAGGAGCTGCCACCCGAGTTTGGCCGCCAGTGCCCTGGAGAATAGGTCGAGCCTCTTAATACCCCAACCCCCCCAGAGTTTGGGTCTGGCGATGGTGTCCCACTTGACCCAAGCAAAACGTCTTCCTGGCTGTTATCCCTTCCAAAGAAATCTGCTGCATATATGTTGTAACCTGTTCAAGATGCCTTTAGGAATCCAGGTGAGGGCCATCCAGTAGACTGGTGTGGCTTCAATCACAGCTTTGATGAGTATCAGTCTGCTAGCACGGGAGAGGTATCGATGGTACCATACCTGGAGTCTCTTTTCCACTTTAGCTATGAGCCATAACCAGTCAGCTATTCTGTAGCCATTAGGTTTCAACATGAAACCAAGGTATTTTATGCCATCCGCCAGTGGCAAGTTGTTGAAGGGAAAGTGTTGTGTAGCAAAAAAAGTCTCATGAATAGAGCAGCCAACTGTAGTGATCATAGATTTTTGATCATGATTCTTATACCTGTAGCTTTCTGGAAGAGGACCACGGAGTTATGAAGGGTGGTGGAATCCCCAATACTGTCGTTCAATAAGATCAAGATGTCATCAACAAATAATAGATGGGTAAGGTAGAAGTTATCTGCAAGTTTGATGCCAGACAAATGTTGCCTGTCACGAGCAGATGAGATAACTCTACTTAAACCTTCCATGATAAGTAAAAATAGCAGAGGTGAGAGCGGACATCCCTGTCTGAGACCTCTGTCAGAAGTAAAGAAAGAGGTGGCTTCCCCATTTAGTAAAACACTCTAGGATACATCGGTGATGCAACTCATAGTCCATTTGATGAAGTTGTAGGGGAACCCCAGATGAGTAAGTAACAGCCGTAAGTATAGCCAGTTCGTTCTGTCAAATGCCTTAGACAGTTCCACTTTGAGAATCATTCCTTTTTTATTTTTGACCTGTAAGGTGTGCATGAGCTCTTGGGCAGCGGAAATTTCCTCATGGATCTATCTGTGGTGAAGGAAAGCAAATTGTTCTGAGGATATGTGTTGCGAGAGAATGGGCTTGAGGCAGTTGGCGATGGTCTTTGCTATGATCTTGTAGAGGTAGTTACAGAGAGAGATGGGGCGGAAGTCATCGAAAGTGCTCGGCGCATTAGTTTTGGGAATGAGAGCGATGAAAGTCGATTTAATGGTAGAGGATATTCTACCTCACCTTCTGCTATCCTCAACAATCTTCAGAAGGTCATTGCCCAGGATATCAAAGAAAGCGAGATAGAACTCAATGGTCCATCCATCAGGGCTAGGGCTTTTATCTTTTTTGAACCATTTCAGGGTAGCCTCCAATTCTGCCATGGTCACTTCCTTCTGGAGCTCCTCAGAATCTTCTTGTTCTATATATCTAGGGAAGAGTTCAGCCACCCTCATGATTTATAATATATTAACTTCTTCAGGAGCTTTATAGATACCTCGAAAGTGCTCTGTGGCCAGCCTGGCCAGGTTCTGTTGTGTAGAAACCGGGTGTCCTTGGTCGTTCTTTAACTCCCAGATAGTATTGATAACTTTCCGGCCATTAGCAAATTTATAATAAAATTTTGTATCGGCATCCCCTTCCATGAGCCAAATGGCTCTACTCCTTAGCCTCCAACTTTCCTCTCTTTCTCTCAGGATCTGTGAGCATTTTGTAATGAGAGAGGTGTATTTATCCTTACTTTCAGGGGAAGGGAAAGTCCCAGAAGACGAATCTTCAAATTCAGCTATGACCTTTCCTGCCTCTTTTAATGTCTGATTATCTTGTATGCGTTTTTGATGAGCCCAATTTTTAGTAATCTGTTTGAGTTATGTAAGCTTCCTGACAAAGCCTACTGATATTTCCTCGTCTTCCCTGATGAGATTGGTCCACCAATAATTATGGACCAATTGGATGTAAGAGGGGTCCGAGAGCCAAGAGGCATTAAACTTGAAAGGGCTTTTGATTTTGTGGGAGGTGTCCTCTGCTTCTAAGAAGATAGGCTGATGATCTGATATGCCACCCGATCCCACCCATTGACGAATTCTGGGAAGGTTGTTGAATAAGGATTCCTTGATTAGGAATCTATCAAGTCTCCTGGCCAGACTTTGCTCACCACTTCTATTATTTGACCAGGTATATTGAATTCTAGCAGATGGTATATCCACCCATTTATGTTCCTCTAGCAGGCTAGACATAGTATCTGTTAGGGAGTCGACCTGTGCTAGATGCCCCCATGACTCACTGAAGCCAAGGGAGAAATTTAGATCCCCTCCAAGAATAATGTTGTCTGCTTGGAAAAGTTTTGATTCAAATAGGAACCGCCAGTAGTTGGCACGATCAGCACATGGGGCCATAGACATTGATGATTCTGATGTCCCTTTCTACCAAATGCAAACTAATGTCTATTCCAATGAAACCTCTTCCTCCAAAAATATTTCAAACTTCCGCTGCTCTGTTATTTACCCCAATGGCCAAACCCCCTGATCTGCCGGATGCATCAAGTGCCTGGAAGGTCTAGTTGGGTAACCAGGAAGTGAGGGTATTTGTGAGGGGTTCGGCCTGACAGAGTGTTTCTTGAAGAAAGATGATGTCCAGCAGATATGATAAGAGCAGTATCTTAAGCGGTACTTTTTTAGCTAAACTAGCAAACCCACAGTAGTTGAAGGAAAGAATCTTCATGGAGGGAGGGGAATAGGGCCATCCTTCACTCTAAGGACCCCAAAGATGGTTTGTTGTCGCCCAAGGGAAACCTCTTCATCAGAAGTGTGTCTTGCCTTGGTAATACGGGAGGGTCTGCCTCGAGAGTTCTTGAGGGTCATGGGAGCGTTAGCCATCTCAAGGCCAACAGCATCCGGACCTGTGTCCTTTGTGAGGGGTCGAAGAGAATAACGAGGGGAGGACTGGGTCGAATGAGAAGAGAGGGTTGCCAGGGACGAAGTGATCTACAGAGGAGGGGCCACCGGTGAAGGCAGCGGAAGGGAGAAAATGAGAGAAGTGTGTGTGTGGATACTCGGGAGGTGAGAAGCGGATGATAAAATAGCAGATATAGGTTCAGAACCAATGTAATTATGAGATTGAATGCCCAACAACAAGCATGAAATAGGAGATGTTGGAGATGGTAAGGAGTATGACTTACCTGATTTCTCAAGGCCCGCTTGTTCAGTCGGTGGCTGCACCGGTGCTGTCAATGAGGGAGGAGGTGCAGTGGAAGCCATAGCAGTATCGGCTTCCTCTGGGCTGCTCCTATGTTCCTCCCCATTTTGTGAACGATCATGATCCCCATTGAGCTGAACAGATTGCGTCCTAGGGAGATTGTCGAGGGGATGCTCTGTCTACTGTCGTCCTTGCTTTCCTAAGGAGTGGGCAGTCACTATATATGTGCCCCACTTTATGGAACCTGCAACAACGATATGGAATGCCTTCATAATCAATAATCTGCTTGCGCTCTGAATCTCTCCACTGAATGGTTATATATTCAAGCAGACCTCCCCTCGTGTCCAGGTTAATGAGAATCCTGGCATAGGCCATCATGCCCATCTGCTGATAGGATTTATCATGGTCCATATAAGTGCCTATGGAATTGCCAATTCTCCGAAATATGTCTTCTGACCAGAAATGGAGTGGAAGCCCTAGAAGTCGAATCCATACCGGTCTGATGCCAATCTGTTCTGTCTCTGGGTCGAATAATGGAGTCCACCTCTTCAATAGAACTGGAGCATGATCAAAATGCCAAAAGGATGATAGAACCCAGTTGGTATGATCAGCACGAGTGAACCTCAGTGCGAACCATCCTCGCACGAAGGTCTGCACGAAGGGGACATCTACCAAATGATGGCCCCAAACTGCGGCTGCCCAGGCCTTCAAGCGTGCTGCCGTGTAGCTCCGTCCCCCGATCAGAAAAATCCATAGCCTCACCCAGCCGTATGTCCTCTTCCAATCTGAGAAAGATGTTGTCCTCCTTGGACTTGAAGCACTTGTTTTTCCGTTTAGGGCTCCGGGGAGGGTGATTTCTTGTGGGACGGCCAGGGATATGGGTGCTGGCGATCGGCGATTCCGGGTTCAGTCGAGCTGAGTAGGGGCCGCTGATGCCTGATACAGAAGGATGTCCCGAGAGCGGAGGTACGGAAGTAAAACAGCTAGAAGTGAGTCCAACAGAGCCCGAGATACCGGCAGAGGGGCAGGGATAAGAGGGGTTTTGATGTGGAAAGGGTAACGTGCCCGGTGCCGGAGGAAGGAGACCAGGGTTAGGGTTGAGGCAATCGGATACAAAACCTAGGGTTGCCGGAGAGTGAGGGGGAGTGGAAAGAGCCGACCATGTCAGTGGATCATCCGGGAGGACCACAAGGTTAGTCAGTTGCTGGTCACCAAACGAAAAAGGAGCAAATTGATCAGAGATACCTGTGCTGTACAAACCCCCTGATGTGGCAAAAGGGGTGCGCCAGATGGAGACCCCTTCCAAGGGGTCGGCTGTGTAGTCAACAGCTTCGATGTCCTCCATTGCCAACTACTTCTCGGATCTGTGGACACCTCGAAACGGAGAATAAACTGGAGAGAACGACAGTTGCAGTTCTGAAACGGACCGTGCAAATAGTTCAAAACCGTCACAGTAAGTCGCTAGGTGTCGCGGTTCAGTCTTCTATCCTTCGTTAGAGCTCCCAACGTAAGATGGCCATGTTCTCGGCGGTTAGGTGCCGGTAACAGAGGATGCGGGCGCGTAGACGGAGGCTGTTGATCAGATGCAGAAAGTAGAAAACCCTAACCTAAGCCTTCTCGTGACTTAGCTCGTCCGGTCTCCCCGTGCTTTTATTATTCATATATATA
>APFE031381682.1:407076-421137 GCA_000404065.3 Pinus taeda | reverse complement strand
ATTTGACCTGGATCCGATAATCGAATATAGCCGTTGGAGTCTCTGCTCAGACTATTTAATAGGTGTAGCTGGATCTGTTTCTTCAACTTGTCCTAACGATGAACCACACTAGTTGGTTCGAAACGCGCCGACAAATGTCTGTCTACATGTGATTTACGCCGAAGTTATTCTTTCAACTATTATGGATCACAGAAGCCTCAATTCAACTATTAATAAAGTTCTTTGAGTTTTCCTCCATACAATCGTGTATTTGTGAATCTTGTTATTTCTGAATGTAATTGTATGGTCAATGTATTTCTGATTCTGCATTGTTTATGATATTATAGATCGAGATGCTTTGATGGTGTTTTGTTACATTGTCTCTACAGGTATTCTCTAAAGCGGGACAAGTAGGAGAGGAGTTGCAAGTTCCATCAAGGGAGAGAGAAATCAAGCAAGGAGTTAAGCAGAAGATCCAGGTTGGTCTTCTTTGCTTCTCTCTTATCTATCATACATAAAGGAAATCACAAATTGCTTTGATTGTTTGTTTCTAAGATAGCTACCCATCTTAGTGGAACTAGCAGATCGAAAAGACACTAGTTTTCTCGAAAACACTCCTTGGTCACACTAGACCTACCAGAGGAAACGAAGTATGCTTCGCTATGGGCAACCAAGGATGCTCATCGCATCAAGGACAACAAGATCTTTTGGATCTTGACGGAAATGAACATCTGCATGGCTATCAATCACAAACCGCAGTTTTTTCCAACCTGCAGGGCTACACGGACTTTCAGGAATAATTTCACTGTGTGTCGATCAGGGCACAAAAGGACCCTGAGCAGACATGGTATGACTTTCCATACTTGGAAATAGACAACCCAATTGATGTAGTACTTGATTGCTAGTTGATAGAGTGGCGCACTACCTTAGACTTGACAGTGGGGGAAAGTAAGTCTGCCACACAACGCAAAAAGGAGGAGGCTAAGCTCAAGATGGTGCAACTTACTGAGAAAAGGAATAAGGAGGCTGCTAACAAGGCCCAGGTGGAGAGCTATGCTGCTCATCAGATGGAAAAGTAGACAGGTGAAACAAAGCATGGCTATGACAAAGGCACGAGGTAACTTTCTCCCGAAACAGAGGAAGAAACAGACGAGAAAACTAACATAGCGCAAACCCGCAGATGACTTCAAACCACATCAAACGTCCAAGGGAAGAAGAAAGCGTGGGGTCGAGCAAGAAATCTAAGGGCAGTAAGACATCACCGGGCGCAATCACCCTCACAGAGGAAAATTTGCATGAAATTGGAGACACAGTGCGGGATGTCACCACGGAGGCACTACAACAGTTTGAACAGTAGTAGCAACTACTATTGGGGGCCATCTAGATAGGTTCGCAGGCGCTGCAAACCCACGTATCATAGGCTGGCATGGTGTCCACCAACCTTGCTATCAGTACTTCAGAAGTTGTCAAGATGCTGCGTGCGAAGGTCTCCCATGTGATAGTGTTGCCAGATGGAACACTAACCACATAAAAGGAAGATGATAGGCCCACTGTCAACGCCCTCAAGGGAGTGGGGTTGAACTTGGCAGCGCTCCCAAGCGAGGTGCTCCACCTACTTCAGGATGGAGTGATCGCCGAGTAGAGGGCTTGTGAACACTACACTTTGTAGGTGACCAATGAATAGAAGATTAATAATGAACAGGTGGCCCTACAATTAGACTTTACCATCGTTATCATGACTGAGGTAACCAACCGAAACAAGCGTATAGTTCAGGTCATGGAGGAGGCATGCCAAATGATCTTGGAGTTGGCCATTCTTGAGGAAGAACTAATCGAGGTGCGTGTTTGCAAGCTTGCTACAAGAGTGCATGACACTTGCACAAAGTTGGTTAGGGTTCAACTAGAGATGAACCTACAGATTGCAGATCTACAGTTGAAGGCCCAGCCTTCAACTCTGCTAGAAGTAAAGGAGCAGTGTGCAATCGCTGTCACAGAAGCGATAGCGGCGGTATATAGTGCATTAGCAGACTACACACAACTTTTTGAACAGTCGTTTGAGGTCTTGATGAGCCTGCAGGAGGACCCTAATGTACAGTGGTTGGAGACAGAAGCAAGAGAACTGTAGCAATGCTATGATGAAGTAAAAGGTACAGTGTGCACCGTCACTCTCACATAGAGACTAGCGAAGCTGCAGGAGGCCAAACAACTGAAAGAAAAGGTAGATGCAGCACAACACAAAGAGGCAGTGCTAAAGGCATGCTTGAAACCCTAGTTGGATGAGGATTATTCGGTCAAAACCTCTATTGAAGGCAAGCTTTCCAATCTACAAGAAACTCAATAGAAGCTTCAAGCTGACAGTTCAGGACTAGCAACAGAGCAGTTGGTTGAAGAAGTGAAGCAGGCGACCACAAAGTTCACTACCGAGGTTACGGTCATACAGGTTGAGTTGGGAGGTCTTCATGCCAATATCTCCATGCCCACAGAGTGACTCAAGGGTGAGTCACCATGTTTTTTTGGAGTACTATTGGGAACGAGTTCCCCCAAGGACAATTTTAGGGCTAAAATCCCATGTTTTGGGATAATCTTGTAATAAAGTTGTAAAGTCTCCACATTTTGTGGTCGCGGAGTGCGAAGGTGTCAAGAGTCATAAAGGGTTGTCCGTCCTTATTTTGTAAAGTGTAAAGTCAGTTTTAATGATCCACCCATGTTTTGTGGACCATGAGATTGTATAAAAAGGAGCTAAGTAAGTAATATCTAAGTAGTCTTTAGCAAAGAGAGAAGAATGAAGTGAAGATTCTTGGTAGAGGAGTCTAAGTGTTTCACGTCTTAGCATAGGTATAGGCTCTGCAGCTAAGTGTGCAGAGGCCTAGGGTGGAATTCTGCAGTTGAGTGCATAGACCTCTGCAACTGTGTGCACAAGGCAGATAAAGTCTGTATTAATCTGAAGATATCAATAAAGAGAAGTATTCTGCAAATATTGTGTATTTATTTCTTGTTAATGCATCTAGTTATATTGTGTTTTGGGTTTAATTTACAATGTTCATGTGATGCGCGAATGTATGGGATTATATTGGCTAATTGAACGCAAGTAAGAATATCAATTTACGTGGCGCTAACTGTGGTTGATTAGTAGGATAAGTAAAACACTTAAGGTAACTTGGGAACCTATACAATACACTGTCATATCAGTGTGGAAGTACCTGGATAGTGGGTTAAGGCCGCACGAAGGTTAATTGTACACCTTCGCAAAGGTACTGAAGGATGGAATAAAGGGTAAAATAATAGAGAACTAAATGCTTAGTGACCTGCACGAAAGTAGGAACAGAAGGTATAAAATGACATCACAGCCATCTCAGGGTGTAGAAACTTGGTTCCAGCATCCCCCTTATTGCTTCAGGTGAGACTTTGGTCCGTGCTACGTGGACTGATGCTGAAAGGGCCAGTAGTGTATGGATTTGTTTAGCTAACTAATGCTGAACTTGGGTCAGGTTCCACAAAGCCAACACCATAACACCATGGATATCCAGGAAATGGCAAGTGTTATGCGGAATTTACGATTGTAGACAAAGGTGAATTTCCTAGACTTACTGGTCTAATCTTGAAAGACAAAAGGAAAAGAATGTAAAGTTTTCCTTGAGAGATTAGAGTATGGGAACGAAGAACACCTTGAACTAGTATGAAGCTTCCTTTTCCTCCTCTCTTGTAAGATCCAATTGTAGCTCCAAGCACTATAATTAGAGCATGCACACAAGACTGAAACAAGAAATGGATCCACAATATCTATGTAGCCTAATCTAACATGTCTATTCAATGAATCAACATGGAATTGAAATACATGAGTGTAAACATAACATAAAACATATAGGAAAACATATACTATTTGTATTAATAGAAATAGGAGAGAGGTTACAACCAAAAATAACAATTGATTTTGTAGATGACTCCCCAAGTTGACTTATCCTTCCTTGTCATAGAGCACACCTCAAGATCCACCGTAATGCATGAATATGATGATTCCTCTATGTTAAAGTAGCATCATGAGGGCATAATCAATCTCCAAAATCCAACCTTGATGCTATGGATGACCGTAAATTTATATGAGAATGATGGTAGTTTAGGATTTACCATTATGGGTTTGAGATCCACATATTATGGGAGGATGAGCTCAAGGAATAAGAGGTGAAGTATCCAAGGTAGGATAAGATAGTATTCCAGCTCTTATCCATGGTAAATAGTTAAAACAACCTTTGGAATATTCTGGAAAAGGAGTATTTGTAATATTTTTTAACTTTTCTCGAATTTAGAGAATAAGTGCACCAATAAAAGGGAGAAACAAGTGATGGCCAACACCGGTGCCTAAGGGAGAAACATGCGATAAATGAAGGTGACCAAGAGGCAGGGAGAATTCAGGTTAAAAGTGCTAATTTTGAGCAATTTCTTCCAAAAACTCAAACTTTTAGGAATATTCATGCTCAGGTATTTGTGAAGGGATGATTCCAACATGTTCACAAATATTGATTGATATAATTTTTAGGCCTATTGACTAGATGTAATAAGATCACCTGTAATAGATTGCCCAATCAAGTATAAAGTCAGAAGCAACAATTGATGACTCAAGTGCTTTACCTTATGACAAGTCCGAATCAAGAACAATTAGTCGAGATCATCATTTGTTGCAATACATTTTCATCATGATACCACTGATGAGGGAGGCATGCCCATACTCAATGAGTAAGCCATTATTACATGTACAATGATCAAGAAGACTCATCCATTAATGATAGAGTGTGGACCCATGCTTGGATCACTGCTATATGATTATAGAAATCATACTTTGTAATCCTTTATTAATCCTGAAATTACAGTCTTGATGGATGGAACTAGATTTGTGGTCTTCTATGTGGTTCACTTGATCATCCAATGTACAGGTATAACCATGCAAATAAATAATCTAGAGTCGAACATGGTAGACACAATATGATTACCAGTCAATGATGTAAGGCATTAATAGACACGAGAGAAACAAATGATGATGTTAATTTCTCTCAAGATACCATAGTACAATCCATATGGTGTGAATAGATGAACTAAAGTCGAACACCACACATAATATTCCAGATAATAACCAATGAAAAAAATATGTCACCGAGAGTGAGGAAACTTGCAATTGATGTATGCAAGCCCCAAGGTACCAAAGGGAGTTTCTAAGTCAACTTCCTAGATAATAAGATGACGTCGACAGGAAGTGACCCATTGCAGGAGGGCCTTGATTTATCCCTCATCAATGACATGAAACAAGTATCAATATTTGAGACAAAATGATGTTGACGTGAAATTGGTTCAAGAATGATAGACATGAATGGTGGCTTAGGAGTATCGTAGTAGATATCAATTGAAGGACTTCCCTTGAACATATTGGCAACACTTTATGAGTTGGCAGAATTGACCCAAGATCGAATGCGGAGGCTTTGATATGGTGTGATGAACCAAAAAGGCAAGCAAATTCCCCAACCCAACAGTCACAAAGATGAAGTGAAAGAGTGTCATCATCAAGAGCGACTCACTACCAATAATAGGTGGATTATCCCATTTTCCCAATTTCCCCAACCATTTATGGTTAGTACCTCTTTATTTTTTACAAGCTTTAGGAGGATAACATATGCTTGATCTTTAATTTCATCCTTCAAATGAATCCCTCTAATTATTTTTAATGAACCCTGAGAAGGAGTGATTTGGTGTCATCATATTCGATGAGTCCATCATTCTTTTATGCTTTTACGAGTCCAATGAAGGTGTAACTCGACTCATTTTTCATGTTTAAAGAGTTTGAAAAAGAGATGAAAAAGAAAACTCCAAAGGTTCCTTTTCGTAAGTAGTCTCTTGAGTCCGAAAAGGCAGAAAATGATACTCAGGAGAACCTCTTAGCCATGTTCGACTAAGGTATTCCTTTTTCATAAGTAGTCCATCTCAATCTGGAAAAAGGTTAAACTTATTCTGAGTAGAGGTCTTTTCATTTACTTTAACAAGTTCGAAAAGATAAGTTCTCAACAATATTTTCATGTTTAGGGAGTCTGAAAAGAGCTAAAAGAGGACTCTAGTGGGTCCATTTTTCGTGAGTTTACAAAGCCTTAAAAAGTGATAAAAGTATGATCCTTCATCAAAATGACCTATTTCAACTTTAAAAACATCATAAAATCCTTCAAACAGTTTTTAACCTGCTTAAAACACCACCAAAAGATTAAAAATATTTGATACATGGTAAAATTAGGTAAAATTTAGTTTAAAATAATAAAATAAAATAAAATAATCATAAAAATGACCATAAATAGAAAAATTAAATTCATTTTTTACCATTTGCATTTTACCTCAAGGTGAGTGAAATCTGAATTCATTTTACACCAAAAATTCTACAACTGATTGCAGCCAATCCGGTGGAACATTTTCGGTGTTGTCACTTCCAAGTAGGAGATCTTAGCTTTCTCTTTCTTTTCACGGTTCCATATTTTGATATCATGCATTTTTTTTCAAGTTTTGAGTTATTTGGGGCTTTCATCACATCTCATCAATGTCAAAAAGTGCATTGGGTCAGGCATATTTTCATTGAGAAGAGCACTTCAGTGCACCTCACAGAGAAGGGAGGTTTTACTGCTTTGTCTCCCTTTAGTAGGGTGCACTCGGCACAATTCAACAAAAGGTTTAATGTTTTTTACCCAAATTTCTCTCAAATTGTTGCATGGGAATTTTCCTAATGATCATTCTTGTTGCATTTCAGGTTTCCATCTGAAGCGAATGGCTTTGATTTGGAAAGAAAGAGAACATGAGACTCAAGACATGCATGTTGCCAATGATCCAACAACTATTTAGGCATTGAAAAATTGTGGGATTCTAAAGTTATTTTGGATTTTAGAGATGAGAACTTAAATGGAATTATTGGAGTATCTAGTCATAGCATGGGATGTTTAGGCATAATGCTTTAGGCCTCCTAAGAAAATTATAAAATAATAGTGGAAATAATAAAATAAGATTACATGACATCATCAAATTTTAGAGGGAAAAGATAAAAAACTATGTTTTTAACTCGTATTTTCAACTTATCTCCCTATGGGTTTACTCAAATTTGTCGTGACAACACTCGCTGGATGTATAATTCAATTCCTCATCCAAGGAGTACCCATGTTGCATACTTTCGATAGATCTAGTTCCATGAAAAATGAGAAATACATGAAAAACCTTATTGCAATCACATTTTTTCATGTATTTCTAATTTTTCATGTAGCAAGGTCCATCGAAGGTATGAAACATGGGTACTCCTTGGATAAGGAATTAAATTTTTCATCCAACAAGTACTCTTGCTCAAAATTTGATTAAAAAATTAGGGATATAAGTTGAAAATACAAGTTGAAAAAGTAGTTTTATTATTTTATTATTTTTTAATCTTTTTACTTTCTTATTCCAGAAATGGTGAATTATCCCCTATGGTTGTCATCATCATCTTGAATCTTATTGGTTCTTATAAAGTATATTTTTCTTGTACATTTTTCTTAGGATGCCCATTTTAGACCTCAAAATTCCCCTAATGAAGATATTTATTTCTTTACAGGTTTATCGAGGAGAGGAGATCCTATCTCATTATTTGGTTTGATAAGGGGCAGAGAGACTCTCAAAGACTATATTGTTGCACACTCTACATCATTCCCAACCAATAAAAGAAGGGAAAATTTAGATTATGGATGTGGTCCATTTTCCTCTCGAGACAAACCTCTTTATCATTACTAGATTGGTTGGGAGTGCTACCTTACATTTGGCTAACAGGTCCCAAATGAAATATGCATTAGAGTGCATAGAACCATCAATATTAAATTGGAGAGAGGGGGTGTTAGAAAAAACGAAGGAGAAACTAAGTAAATAAAAGGATGGAAGGCTAAAAAAAATTGGATATGGTTCCATCTTGATTTCATTTTCCTTAGAGAGGATTCCATTGCTCTATCCTCAGCATATTTCACTCGATTATCCAGATCCTAGAGTTCTACAGATGAACTGATGGGTAGATCTCATGTCCATACATGCAGGTCCTTCTTTCATGATTTTTACACATGTCTTCTTCTACTGGTCATGTATGCATCTCATTATGGTTGAAGACTACCCATATGTTGGGATGGACTTTTCGGATACCTAGAGCTCATGCTTCCTAAATGTGGGCAATGAGGTACCATAGGTAAAACAAATTAATTTTGAATGTTTTCTTATTTTTTGAATTTTACAATTTTTTATTTTTTTCTAATGTATCCATGGCTAAACATTGATTTTACATGCTTATATCAAACCTGTTCAACCAATGGGTTCAACCTATCTTCAATGTCCTAGATAACCATTACATGCACAAGTTGGAGCACAAGTTGCTACAGGGGCACGGGAGGAGCTATAGGATATAAACACAATTGAGACTCTTACAGATTTCAAGCATCACATCAAAGTATTGACCTTGAGAATATTAGATACTAGGGTCAATCAAATCCTTATGATACTGCACATTGCACCATTGGGTTCCTGAGAACATTAGTCAACTACTGCGAAAAGTAAATCGTGTGGTTGTCTGTTACCATGAGCACCACGGGGACTACTCTACTAGGAGGCTTGAAAGCCATATTTTGACTACATACATTCTTTATATGATAGTCCATGTGGCCATATGTGTCTCACACACATCCTTTCGTAAAAACCAAACTTTTATTTACAACTATCTATCTATCAATGTTTCTTATCTTCTCTGTTATCTTGCTCAATATATGTGATGTGCATTGAATTTTACTTTACATGCATCGCAAATGTCTGTCTAAAATATGAATTTTCAATGCATTTGTCAATGTGTTTAGACTTATAGGAATCTATTGATATTGGATATAATCAAAATGTATTTCCAGAAGGAAAACCCTTAAAAACATATGAAGCATAATTGGACTTCTTACTGGATAGACATTAGTCAATTGTAGTAATACAAGTTGTGAGTCAATTTTGACCACTATACGGTGGATACCATGAGAAATAGCATCAGACAACAACTAAATTAATATACAATATTCAATGGTGTTATTAGTAGATAAGCCTAACTTGCCACTCAGAGCATAAATAGCTGATGTTGTAGAGGAGAGTTTCTGATTACTATGACTAGCGCCATCAACATAACCAGCCTATGGTTAAATGAACACCGACATCTACAAACCAAATGTAAAGAAAGACTAACAAAGATGGTAGGAAACTTTGAAGGGAACTCACTACAAACACACTCAACATATCTCTAGACAATATGTACACAGTGACTATGCAAAAAATGATTCAAACATAGTATTTTTTTAGGTTCAACACATTTTTGGGTTGTGCCAATGGAACTCCATCAAAATCAATAAGATCATAGGCCCCTTTGGCAAGGACATGTTTAAATATGTACGGACCTAGGCACATCGGCTTGAAATTCCCAGACCCTAACTTATCAGACTCTTGATCATACAATAGGACAAGGTCACCTTCCTAGAAGGAATGAGGCTTAACATTATTTTCATATAGAACCTTCATTTTTTTCTTGTGGGCCTCATTGACCATCACATCGAGTTTCATATAAGCATGTCATATGCATGATACACTCTTCTTCTGCAGAAGTGGTATGGAGGAGTTTAAGAACAAGTTTCGGAGATGGAATTTCCCACTCGATTGGAAGGATTTCTTCCAGACCATACACTAATTGAAACCATGTGAATATGGTAAAATTACAAACAAAGGTTTGATATGCCCAAAAGGTTGCATAAAGGATAAGATTCCAATCCGATTTGTGGATCCCTATCATGTGCTAAAGCCATTTTTTCAAAAATTTGTTGATCACTTCGACTTACCCATTTTCCAATGGGTAATAGGGAGTTGAGATTTCATGGTGAAGGCCAAACTTGGCAGTAAGCTCAGATATCATATGATTACAAAAATGCTTTCCATGGTCTATAACTATAGCTTGTGGTACACGAAACCTTGCAATGATGTGATTAAAGAGAATAGAGCAGTTGTTTCACCAGTGTTATTATATGTAGGCATAACCTTAACCCATATGGTAAAATAATCAGCCTCCATAATAATGTAGATATGCCCCTCGATCGAGTTAGGGTTACATGTCATAAATTCAATTCCCCATTTAGGGAAAGTTCCAACGATGATAACAAAATATAAAGGAGTGGGTGGAGCATGGGTTTTACGATCATAGATCTGGAAAGCATGGCACTTTTTAACCGCAAGGTTGCAATCGCGAAACATAGTAGGCCAAAAGTATCCAAAATACAAAATATTATATGCATTGGCATAAACAGATATATTTCCAGCACATTCCCCAGTATGGAATTCATTTACAGATTTATCAACCTCCTGATGAGTAAGGCACTGTCTAAAACTCATATCAATACCACGACGATAAAGGGTGTTGCCAAATATAATATAATATTTATCTTGGTATCAGATACGTTCCTAGTCAGAGTGAGAGGTATCAGGATGAAAATTCTGGGTCTAGAGATATATTATGATATCTTCATACCATGTGTCAGATGAATCTATCAGGAACAACAATTCGTCTATAAAAGAATTGTCAGACGTCTTTTCATTTTCGGAAGTGGGAAGGTCACAAATTAGTTCGAGAAAGACTAAGGATTTCCTATATTCAGACTTGATGAACTCCGAATCAAACTCCCGAAGAATGAAAATCAATTTGGATTACTTTCCCCCAAGAAATTTTGGTGACAATATGTACATCATGGGGTTGCAATAAAAAACAACCATAGTGTTGCAAATCAGAATTTAGTGGTGAAACCTTTGGACAACCTGGACAACTACTAAATATAATTTTTCAATGTGAGTATATTTGACTTCCGTGTCATTTAAGTTTAGAATCAAATAATAAATAGGATGTTTGTCCCCTACATCATCCTCTTGGATCAATACCATGGTGATGGTAGTAACTATAGAAGTGAGTTATAAGACGTAATTGCATTAATAATCTTGGGGATACAATAATGATGCCCAAACCAAAAAATATTTCAAAGCATCAAATTCCTTTTGGACAGTGTCATCCCAATGAAAGGGACCCCTTCCTTTAAGTAAATCCTTTGGTCAATTTGACATAATTTGGGAACAAATATTAGTAGAAATTTAGCCTTCCCTTAGAGTCGTTGTAGCTAAAAGAGAAAGGAAGGAGCAGGTAGATCTAGGATCTTCTAGACTTTAAATGGATCAATATGAATTCCTTTCTTCAACACTATGAAGCCGATAAGTCGACCGGAACAAACACAAAACACACACTTGTGTAGATTGAGCCTGCTATTATAATATCGATAACATAAAAATATAACCCTGATATGCATGGGATGATCCACACAATATTTCGAGTGGGTAGGTAGGTCATCCAAATACGGTTGTAAAATGTGTTTAATATCATGGAAGGCATAATTCATCACCCTATGAAAGGTTTCCCCAACATTTTCCAAACCAAAAGGGAGTTTTCGATATGCAAATGTGCCCCATGGACAAATAAATGTAGTGTTATGTTGGTTCGATGGGAAAAAGTTGATCTATTTGTATCTTGAAAAGCCATCCATAAATGAAAATAATTCACTTCAAGTATAATTTCCAACAATCTGGTCGATAAATGGGGTAGGATAATTTTCCTTAGGACAAGCACGATTAATGTCTTGATAATAAACACAAGGAATTGTAACATGTTTCTTCATGACAAGAAAAATGTTCAAAACACAATTAGTCAAGGGTACTGGGTAAATGAACTAGTATGGACAATTTTTTAACTTTTTCCTTAATAGCAGTAGCCTTATTAGGATGGACCATCCATAAGTACTGCCTAACTAGTTTAACATATGGATATGCTTTGATTTCATGTACAACAATATTTGGATCTATACCCGACATCTCTTCATAAGACCAGGCAAAAATGTCTCAAAATTCCTGGAAAATGGATTTATAGATATTGATCTCAATAGGAGAGTAAGACGCGTCGATATGCACATTCTTAACAATTCCAGGCTTGATCAAAATATCAAGAGGGACAGTCTCTTCAACATTCGACAAATTCTTCTCATAATTGATATTGTGAATAGATATAGAATTCATAGATATCTCAACGCTATTGGGTGAATAAATATCACTAATATTGTCCTCGGAGGAATCAGGCAAGGAGGAATAATGATGATAATAATCCCATGGTGCATCATCTGGCATCATGATCTCCATGATGCTCTCATCAGTAGAAAATGTACTAGAGAAAGGATTATAATATCAGCCATAATATAAGGAATGATCGACCCAATTGATCGAAGAGGAAAAATTAGAGTGTCTCAAACATGTCAAATAGATGGCTTCATATGCTAGCTCAAACGGATTAAGTGGCATATGGTCACCAAAGGTATCATATCAGATGCATCCAATACTATATAAATATTGGATGGAATTGTACAAAAATATATCATTTTGATAAAGGAAACAAAATTTGGGTTTTTAGGAGGCAGAAGTGTAAAAGGAAGAGGAGGAGGGAAGGAATAGATTCTCAAAAGGGAAGAATCCTTAAGAAATACCACCTCTATGTGCTGATAGGGATGTGGGGTTTCTCCCACAATGTGGATGCTTCTAGTGACTTGAGAATTATTGGCAAAGAAGGTGATTTGATTGATTTCCACAATGCCCCCCTAATGAGGGAAAGCAATCATCCTAAAATAAGTAGAAATGATAGCAATCATGACATGAACCCATGTATGCCCCAGTAAAAGGTTATAACCTAATGGTATGTCAATAAATTTTACTTCTACTGACATTTTCTTGCCAACTAATTCAACTTGTAACGAACTAAAAAATCCATAAGGCTTGAAGCCTTTCCCATCAAATGCTTTGACAAGATTCATTGACTGGTTGAATTGGGGGGAACCAATGGCCTTCCAACAAGAAAGTGACATGATGCAAGTTGAGATCCTTCATCCACAATGGTTTGATGGATGGTCTTACTCTAAACAAGAAACCGGATAATAAAATCTAATTACAGTGGAAGCTTGGGTGTATGATTCTCATGGTTAAAGACTACAAGGCTAGAGTCCAAAGGATCAATGCCTCCAATTGCGTCAAGTGAAGCCTTCTTCTGGGTGGGAAAATTTTCAACACCTTATGAGTTGACATAGTTGAAGGAGCTTGAGCTAGATCCTTAATGATCTTATAATTATGTGCAACTCTCGCATGAGGGTTGTATGGGGATATGTGAGTAACGCCCTTCAGAGGTTTGATTGTTAACTCAGTTGGAACCATATTTGGAGAAGTATCTGAAACATATGAGGTGGAATTGGTAGGTTGATCAGTAGCCTTATAGCTGAGGTATTCAAATTATAGTAGTCCTTATTGTAGAAAATTTTGAATAATTTAACACATATTCAACAGAGATTATCCTGATCATGTACTATTGCGGAAAACATACACAATACATAAGCTCCTCTACGTTGATCATCAATATAGCAGCATCAATAACAATAAAACATCAAGAGCATTCACACATTAACACAGTATGTATCCCGGGGAAAGCATCTCGCTAAAAACCCCAACTATCTGTATATTAATGATTGAGTCATGTAACATTACACAGCATAATACTTCTCACAAGTATCTCCACCTCTGTTACACACAATACAGCTCAGATATGAATTAATCATTGGCTCAAAATCTCCTTCGCTGCTTGCCTGCCTCCGCTGCTCAATACCTTCTCAAGAACTGATGATAATTCCAAGGCAAACACGTATTTACTTGGAAAAATCACGTGAGCATAAGCTACAATGTGGGAAAATACGTGGGAAAACTCATTGGCATACTCAATCCCTTGATTGTGCAAGATCTGATGCACAACTATAGTCACAACTGATAGCAATCTGATTCTCTAACACTTGTCCCTGCTGAACTGAACATGCACTAACATGCAACAGATTTAACTGATGTATTCATTAGTTGTATTATGAGTTAATAACTTGTGAATTAATTAATAACTAATTCACCCAACTCATCTCTAGTCTA